>JAQFZQ010000943.1:0-24246 GCA_034696005.1 Glomeris marginata
CTGGTCACTTTAGCCATGCAAAACGATGATTCATTGTGGTCCAATCTGCACTAAACCAACATATTCTGATAGGAAAAGTCCTCAGGATTCCGAATCTGCCTTCGGAATCGACGCTGCTATCACGGTTTATGAGATATTCGGGTTTTTAGTGAAGCCATGAAAAGTGAAGCTTTAGCAGATAATCGACTGTTACGTTTAGCCATGCAAAACCATGATTCATGAGGTTGCCATCTGCACAAAACCAACAAAATTATAATTTCTCGGCTGAGTGTAAAATCATAGGTAACGAGTCACACTGAAAGTAGCCGGTATGTTCAACAAAAAGTATTATTACTGAATGCTCACCCAGTTAACCTTATATTGTTTTTTTAATTTATGTAATTATTATTATAATAATGAAAGTTAGCACGCAAATTTCACGAGTTTCTGTACGTATTAATGTTCGAGCACAAACAAGATGTAGTAATAATGAAGAAGGGCGTGTCGTGGAGGACACACTTAGACTGAGACAAATGGTAATGGGTGGAATAGGGAAAATGATGTTAATGAAAGCCATCATCAGGTATTGATGGGGAACTTTTAGGAGTTGTAGGATGTTGGGAAGGTCTTTTTGTAGGTGAATTGAGACCTGGAAAGATGCCAAGTTGAGAAAGTATTTGTGTCAGTTACAAGTCAGCAGATGGCCAAAACTTTTGGCCACTTTTCATACATATAACTTAGACCGATCTTATGCTCATCAGACCATTGTAGACGTGGGCCACTATAATAAGTATATAGACATTAACTTTTTCTTTTCCACCGTTCAGCAAGTTTGATGTTTCATGTTTGTTGTTCACTTGGGCTTGATGGTGAAGCATTCAAGTTTTTCTTGAAGCTTCCGCTTTCACTTTTCCAAACCTGTCATATACATTTCCGTGTGGGAGTCTTGAACTCCAACGTAAATATCATTGTCACATGTTAGATTTTGCACTGGTTTTTAATGAAGCAATTGCTGATAAGACGCTGTTTTACATATACAGTACATTGGGGGAGAAAAACTGTGAGTCATATTGCCCCATAAGAGGGCAGGTGACCTATTGGTTTGGGTTTTCTTGTTGATTACTGAAAATCTTGTTCAATCATGTGGCTTAGTTTTTGTTTAATCATTGGTTTAATGGTCCACGTGTAAACCTTTAATTGTATTTTGTTAACACTAATGAGGTATAAAAGTAAAGTATAAAAGTGTTTCCAGACTCCCACGCTTATAACGAGGCTAAACCATGTGCCAGTTTTTTATGATTGTACTTTTGAAAGTTGTGTGCTTCACAAAACCCATACATGAATTACTTACTAGTTGGCCAAACTTTTTTAGAAACTATTTTAAGTAGGCCAAAGAAATATTTTCCTGCATTTATTATTGATTGTTTAGTTGTTTCTAAAAATAATCTTAGTCTTCAAAGAATGCATTTCCCATTTCGAACTGCCTCAAAGGGTCAACATGGTTCACCGTTTGGCACGTGAGATTTTTTAGTACATGGTGGAAATCATAAATAATTATAAATCATATTTAGTAGTTGTAATGAATTACATACTAGGTGGAGAAATATCTGCCCTGAACCTAATTTGTCATGTCTTACTTTTTTTAAACCTGTTTAAAAGTCAATATATGGATGAAAATGTTTGAAAGCAGCAAAGGTTATTTGTACACAATTGGACATGATTGACAAATTGTGTTTTCTGCTGCATCACGGTGCATTTGTACATATGCAATGTTGTGAAATGTAGTTTGTCTGGTGTGTACCCAATGACTAATTTAGAAGTAAATGCAAATATAGTACTAGTAGTACTAATTTGGGAAATTGTTAAAAAAACAATTATTTCATTAACAAAATAATTATTTGTTATTTTTCAAATGTTTCCTATTTTCATTACTATAATGTTCACTGATATCAAGTGAAAAAGTCAAGGGTACCAGCGCCGTCTAGTGGCGCAGATTGACTCAGAACATAAATAAGTAAAGGAAAATTACAAATGGTAACAGCTCATTCATCTAAATCTTCATTTGACTCTTAGAACTGTAAAACTGCTTTGTTAATGTAAATGGTGTAAATTATATAACAGGAATATTTTATGTTGGTATTTCGAAATTTCCAATTGCAGCATATATAATATGAATCATGTTTAAAACTGATTGAAACATTTGTTTTATAATTGTGGTGCCATAATTTATTTTTATGTTTAGAAAAACAGGATTGATATATGCTTATTTTAGCATGAAATTTATAAATGTGTTGCCCTGAAGATTTGCTTGTATTATATATAATGTGCTCAGTAAATTAATTGAAATTGTAGATTATGTCCGAATTTTTGAGGGTTAACGAACCGAGCTTTCAAAGAATAGCACATTTATTAATTGTGGAAACTTTTATTATGACTGACTTGTTGCGTGATATTATAAATATTCATTGCCTGATGCTGATAACTTATCAGCTGGTTCATTAACTCCTATTTTGTTCAGGGTATGGTTGCATTACAATGTTTGCTTTAATATTCTGATGCTTATTCTAATATTTACTTGTTTACTCAAATGTACATTATTATACTTGAGAGAATTGTAATTGGTAAGTTCTTCTAAAGTAAATTTGTCCTGCACTACAAACATGTACTGGTTCACATGACATTTTTATTGGAATTGTTGACGCATGACTTGAACTTAAAATATACATTTTATAGATCTATTGCACCGTTTAAGATTTTCCGATTTGAAATATCCGGTTTTCTGAACACATTTATGTACCTAATAAATATATTCAGTATATTAAATCAGGATTTTGTAGCTTTTTATATTGGAACATTGCAAAATATTAGGCAATTTGAACAGTTAAATGAGAACTTCTAATCATGCATAAAGCCATAAAATTGTTTTTAGTGAAGGTTGTTGCGATTAATAAACGGGAAATTAGGTTATATAGATTTCGGATTTGAAAAACGGGAATTTTTATATTTGCTGAATGCTAATCATCTGTTTTATTGTTTTATTTTGCAGGCATGCATCGATGACAATCTGGAGATGGTGGAGTTCCTGGTTGAACATGGTGCTGATGTTAACCGCGGTGACAATGAAGGATGGACACCTTTACATGCCACTGCTTCCTGCGCATTTGTTAGCATTGCAATGTGAGTCACTTACTCATCATTCTCTATATATTAGTCTATGTATTACATTGTCGAATTTCTATTTTGTCCAGTTACCTTATTGAAAACGGTGCCAACGTTGCCGCGGTCAACAATGACGGGGAACTGCCAATCGACATTGCAGAATCCGACGACATGGAAGAACTTCTGCAGATTGAAATTGAGAAAAGAGGTGCTCAATTGGACTGGATTCTAAATTCTTATCACATTTGGGTTTATGTTTTAGGATGTAACGTCTAATAAGGCTGAAATTGTTTCCGGCACGCGTAGGAATTGACTGCCGGCTTGCTCGCAACGAGGAAGAACGGTTGATGTTGGAAGATGCCAATCAATGGTTGAACAGCAAGTCTATAAATGAACGTTGCCATCCAAAGACGGGTGCCACTGCCTTGCATGTAGCTGCGGCAAAGGGCTACACGAAGGTTATCAGGTAAAGTAGTCATTTTACGGTCCGGCCGTGAATTGTAAATACCTCGGCATGTTAACTATATTGAACTGTTTGTGTATTTTACCAGTATTCTAATTCAAGCCAAGTCAAATCTGAACGCGCAGGATTTTGACGGGTGGACACCGTTGCACGCGGCAGCCCATTGGGGCCAGAAGGAAGCTTGCGAGATGCTCACGGAGAACATGTGCGACATGGACATCAAGAACTACGCAGTACGTGATGTTACGGTGTGTTCGGATCGTGTTGATTCATTATAGAAAATACTAACAAGATGATTTGCATCAGGGTCAAACCCCTTGTGATGTTGCCGAATCTGAGTTAGTAAGTTTCCTGGAAGAGCTGAAAAAGAAGCAGCAAATGGTGAGTTGATTGCTTGATGTCCACTGTCGGTGTGGAGGTTTTATTAACTAGTGGGTATGGTTTGTTGAGCAGAAGAAGAGAGAAAGGCCTGATATTAAGGCTCTCATCGATAATAAAATTACCCTGCCTCTTGTGAAGAGGAAAGAAGTTGCGCAAGAAAGGGAACTTACTAACGTTAATAATATTCCAGAAAAGGGTATGTATCTGAAGGTGAAACGGTTATTAGCAATAATATATGTTAATTGCACATGTTGCTCGAATCCAGTTGTTGTACCGTTGGCTGTTCGCGATGAGAGTGATCTGGAGGAGTCCGAAGAGGAATCCGAACATAAGGAATCGGAAATTGGTACGTGAAATTGGTGGAAGAGCAATGTAACAGAGTTGTGTTAAATTCACTAACTTTTTCGGAACAGAAAAGAAAAACAAAGCCAACAAAGAAGTGAAATCGAGGGATATAATATCAGCAATCGAGGTTTGCTTTGATCAAGGTTTTCATATCCTAACTTGGCGTATTTTGTTGATTGTATTTTTGTACGCAACAGCAATTAAAGGATGTGAACGTGAAAGAAGAGCTTAAAATACGTGAGCCACCAAAGCAGGTAATGGAAATTTCTGGAAAGTTATACGTAACGATTTTGTTGATATTTTATGTAATTATATTTATAGGCACCTTCTGTGGAGGAGAAAGAAGATAGTTCTTCCTCCTGGAGGCGCGCTGTCCGGAAGCCGGGTGGCTCGGATCACGAAGTCCCACCTAGCCGTACCTTCGACGACGAAGTTACGCTGCGAACTCCGAGCAAAGTAACAACTAATGACAGGGAACAAGTAAGTTAATTTAAATTGGCGTGATAGGACAATGTTACGTGCGTAATATTTCAACGTGTTTCATTCGATTCAGACTTTGAGTGAGAGACGAGAGCACGTTAGACCAATCAGCTTGCAGACGTCCGATATATTGTACGTATCTTACGAGTTGCTTATTTTGGTGCCATGTCCGCGCAGCGTATGAAATGCAAACCATACTTTGTAACCGCAGTGGGGATTAATGAGTTTTCTGCTTGTGGTTGCATGTTAATACGAAAGCTTGGGAACCGGTATTGCAAATTGACATTTTAACATGAAGCGTTGTTTTAACAAAGTTTAACATTGAAATTTTGAGTATATGTATGTACTTAGCTTACTTTCATGGTGTTTCATTTTGTTATCGTGTTCCTTTAAATGTAACTGTAGCTTGTTTCCAAATGCATTGCGGGGTTTGGGTGCGATAAGACTTCTGCAACTCAACGGTAACAGTTTGTACCGTTGAGTTTGGGCATGTTGGTTTTGTTTTTGTTGCGCTAACATTTGAATTGTGCATGAATTTTACTCACCTTGGCGCATGCAGAGGTTCCAGACTCGGTAAAGGATTTCTCGATAGACCACAATCTTTTCGAGAACAGCGTGATTCTTTCTTCAATACTCTTCGTCCATACGGGTATCGTTACACGACACCTGTCACTTTCTTTACAAAAACTGCCAGTTTGCCTGCTTCCCCGATCTTAAGGTACTACTACTTGATGTAAAAAGTTTAAAACCAAACGAATATAACATCTGATTATACGCGTTACCAATTACTTTTCATCGCGCTGCGATTACCGTTAACAACCACCCTTAACTTTTACTGGTTTTGCAGCCGTGTGAAAGATGAAGGGCCAGAGCCCAAGAAAGATGGCGTAACAACACCAACAGTATCACTGCCATTGCCGTTGGCCAGCGCGGTTGCCTCAACAGCAACCACTACTGCTTCATCAACCCCAACCGCTACTTCTGCAACGATAACACCGGAAACACCTACTACTGCTCAAATTAGAAGGTACGTAGCCATAGGTTAACATTTACAATTTGATTTTTGCTTGTAAGAGATAGAGCAATTCCGATAGCAGATGATGAATTTCGGGATGTTTTCACAGGTCGTTCGTCCTTCCTGTCCGAGATGATGAATCTGAATCGCAAAGGAAAGCACACGCCAAACGTGTGAGGGAAACCAGAAGATCTACGCAGGTACATGCGTGTTAGCGTAGGTGGAGGAGTTGGCGTTGTTGCGGTAGGTGTAACCTGGCATGGTTTTGTCTTTCAGGGTGTCACTATGGAAGATCTGAAGTCCGCGGAGCAGTTTGTGAAAAAGCAGCAAGAGGATACGAAGCCTGAGATTACCTTGGCACCTTCTGCGCCGACCGTGACTGCGGCAGCGCAGCAGGAGGAGGATGGCAATAAACCCACCGTGACTGTTGCGAGGAGATCGTCTTGGAGAGTTCCTGCCGAGAAGAACGAGAGTAGATTACCGGTAAGGGAAAATTGGTGCTTTTTATTTAGAATTGAGTACCGTGCTTTTTTCCTATATGAATTTTTTAATGACTCGCATGGTTTGATAAACGGAGTCCTCATTATAATATTATTATTATTAATGTCTGAAAGTCATGGTATACTGGGTTTGAAAGAATTCAGATTCAAGATTTCCTAATCTATTAATTGAGGTTTTAGTTTTTTTGCAACGAATGCAAATGCTTGGTTTCTGTCTTCTGCATTTTCAAGCTTTACTAACGTATGTTTTGCTGTTCTGAAATTGCATGTTGAAGTGAAGATTGAGCCTGATATGTCATTCGTACTTCATTCATCTACATCTTTCTTCTCCTTCCGCCAGCCTTTTTCTTTGATCAAGCCTACGCATATCTTCATTTCTTCCTTTCAGCTTCAGCTCTATATTTTATTACACTTTCTGGCCGAGTACTTCTTATATCCTATGCTTTTCTTTCAGTGCACATTTTTCCTTGTGCAAACCGTTTGTTTTTCTTCCTGTGCCCTACGGAGTATTTTTTCCTCCTGACGCCAGCATTAATTAACACTCTGCTTCTGAAATACTGTACATAAGCAATGTTTGCGTGGTTACTGTGGAGTTTTCAGCTGCAAGGGATGGACATGAGATATAGGAAAACGAAATGCAATACCGTTGGATCTTTTCTGAATGGTGTATTCTGAAATGTTGGTGTACATTCACTCATGTTTGTCAAAAAAGTTAATTTACTGATATTACAAATAACATTTTGGATAACTGAAAGCTTTTCTCATTTGCACTTACTTAGACTTACAGTTATAGAGGTTCAGTTGCGTTATATAAATAATCGGATAATTGAATGTTCGTAATGGTTACCGTGATCTTTACTCTTCTGAGTCGTTGCATTTCGTTTTCCAAATCTCTCATCTCTCCACGAATTTAAGTTTGAAAATGAGAGGCGACCAAGTTGTGATACTAAAACTGTGTCCAGGACGAGACAGAGAACGGACACTGGTCAAACGACCCGTTGGCCGTCGTGTCTTCGGCATCGAGCCCTTTCACACGGAGGACCAGACCCATTTCCACTCCGGTCGTTTCCTCCGACGTCGATACTACGGTAACGTTCACGCTGAAGACGAGGCCAGCTTCGGTGTTGCCCTCGGAAAACACGGATGCCAAGAAAGGTGCAATAGCTGCCTTTCGAGGCGCAAACAAACCTAAGTGTTATGTGTCGTAATGCTAAACACTGTGCAGAACCGGATAAGGACAAGGAAAACGATATTAAGTCCACTCCTTCCGTCCAAGCAACTCAGGCTGCCATTCAACGTCGCCGAAAGCCCAAAAGGCGATCCACCGGTGTCGTTCACTACGACTACGAAGTAAGCACCATCACGCTACGCGACCATCATTTCATTGCCCATTGTCATCTACGTACATGTTGGCCCCATGCACATTTTCATTACCGTTTTGTTTTCAGTTCTTTAGCATGTTTGCATTTGAAGCACATATGTAGTATTAGATGCCGATGATGCGATTTGATTTTATCCTTTTCTATTAGTAGTACTATTCATTTGATAATTAAGAATACTCATTACTGTAATTACTTCCTCACAGGAGAAACCTTGCAGTTCGTTAAGAAAACTAATAGTTGTGCACATTTGGACAAAATGAATAATCATGAAACTGCATCGTTTTTCCGCAAAGGTCATTGAAAATAACCCGGTTGAAAGATGGTTAATTGTCTTTAATTTTTGCAGGCTTTATAAATTCTCTCTTAGATGATTTGTTGATATCGTTTTTGTCAGGACAATATTATAATAATGTGAATTGTTTACTTAGCAGGATGGTGAAAGCGAAGGCAAGAGTGATGAAGATCACTGCAAGATTAATAATGCGGAGAACAAGCAGGAGGAGGAGGAAAAGGAAAATGCAAACACTGTAAGTTTCATTACATACTATTGTATATTTGGTAATTGGAGGGTTTTTGTCATTTGTGTGGCTATTGGGCGTTGCAAGATGTTACATTGTACCCAAGCGAGTGAAAAGTTCTTCCAGGCATATATAGGTAAACTAAAGGAACAGAGATCCGCAGAGGATCTTAGGTTGTAATTGGCAGTATCGGTGTTTATGTTTAGTGAACGTGTCCACAGTTCCCTGATCATAATTCCTAGTGTGTATTTGGATAGGGCAGACCATTAGGTATTATTTATTGATATCTGGTTTTCTCCAACTCTGCGATTTCGGTTGCTATGGCCGGGCACTGTGTTGCGGCTCTAAGGTGCACCATATTAGTAATTCGGTTGTTGATGGGAGTTAGGATAAACATAATTAGGTGGGATGCACATGTTTTTTGCCCATTTTGCAATGACGCATATCTGCCGCCAAGAGAAACGTTCGTGGGATGCGAGCGAGGATAATGCGAAAGAGTAAACTCTATTTTAGGCCGGGGCCAACATGATGATGCTTTTCTCTTTTTTATTATATATGTTCATGCTTTCTTGCAGTCAGGCTAACTTTGTAGTAACTGGAGCTATAAGGATCTTTAGTTTTACCTTGGTTTTATATGAAGGCCATAATATCTATACCTGTGTTTCAGTGCCTTTATTTAAAATTATTGTGTTTTCTTTACATAAACTAACGCCATTAATATCAGTTAGTGGTGAAGACTTTAAAAAGCTGTAAATTTGTTACCACTTGGAGCCCTGGAAAATTAGAGATTTTTGGAAATGCTTACGTAACTAATTTTTAATTCCAGTAATGATTTATATCGAAATGAAATAAGACTAAACATTGATGGAGTTGCCTGAGAATTTTTTAGAAATGAAATGTAAAGGTGAGTTATTTGAGGGGGAGAATGCAAATGTTGACTGAAATCCATAGGTAGAATTTTGGCACCGGCTAAATTTGGCTCGGCTTGCATACTGAAAAAGTATACGTTGATTTCTAAACCTTGATTTCAGTCACATGCTTCCAATTTTTTGTACACAGGCTATTTTCGGATTTTGATGCATTGGTGCTGAGCAACAAATAAGAACCGTCAAAAAAGGTTTTTGCCCCGAGTTTGAAACATAAACGGTTATCGCGGAAGTATGCTTTCGCGTAATTTCTGATTTAGGAACTTTACGCATTTCTCAGTACTGCAAATGGCGTAAACAATTAAAAGCTTTATTTGCTCTTAGAAAACACTGACACCAACGTAAAAGACTGGTATTTAGCCTTTTAATAAACTGCGAGTGTGGAATATAGTAAATGGAGCGCAAAGCGATGTAAGTGTGGACCTTTCATCGAAGACCTAACTTTTATGGCTTTTATGCATTAGTTGGTCCGATGCACTTTTCATGTAGAAATGTTATTTGTAGGTTTGCCCAATTGGACCTTTTAAAATTGCATTTACAACTTTAAAAATGCGGAGAAATATTTATATTCGTTGTTCCTTGCTGGTCCCGCAAGTAGTTTCGCGCTCGCGTACTTTAAAAATTCATGCTGACATTTTTAAAACTTTTCCCTATTTATAACTTTTGCTCAAACATCTATCTCCTCTGAATGTTGTTCACTTGGTGCCTATAAATATGAAATTTAACAAAAGCTGAAACAAATACGTGCGCAACTGCCTCATTTTCATTCGCAGTTTCCGCTTTACTTTTCCCAACAAAAGTTCAATACCTCTCTTGCATGTTTCCTAACAGCAATGTACTGAAAGCATGTTGTATATAGTGATGAATGTATATTTCATATTGTTAGATATTGTCCCCTTTATCATCACATCCCTAAATTCCCTTGCAGTCGACTATGTAGGACCTAGCAAAATGGGTTACAATTGTTACATGAGCTAGTTTACAAAACTGTTATTGCTGTTGCCAAATAGATGAACAAATATATAATATTAAAGTGGAAGAAGTTTAATGCAATGTGTCTTTGGGAGAAATAAGGAAGTGAAGCACATTGATTTATTACAGGGAATTTTTTGAAAATGTTTTAATTTTGTCATCATTTTTGGGTCTTCACCAATTATAGAAGGAAGTTGAGGAAGTCTTTACATTAAGTATTGCGAAACATTTGATGTATATTTCATGTAGTTATCTCTTAATATCACTAAGGTTGCCATTCATAATTCAATTTATATATCTTGTGCAATGTCTTAATGGTAATTACTCTTAATATGTTTTGAAGAAGACGTTCTTGTAAATTATTACCTCGTTAGTGGCCAAAATAATTATAGGTAATTGGAAAATTGATAAGAAATTGGGTGTTTTCTGCTCTCGGCCAGCGGAGTGACGCGCTGCTTTCGTCAACGTTCAAAAATCCACTTCTGGCATTGGTGCGTTTTCTTCTGGCGAGGTTTGCTTCTTGGAACTTATATACTCTGACTAAACTAAAAGCA
The DNA here is from genome assembly GCA_034696005.1 of Glomeris marginata. Classification (NCBI taxonomy): domain Eukaryota; kingdom Metazoa; phylum Arthropoda; class Diplopoda; order Glomerida; family Glomeridae; genus Glomeris; species Glomeris marginata. Next base: position 10,675 of record JAQFZQ010000943.1, read on the forward strand.
GAATCAGTATCTTGCAGACAGACCGTGAAGAAAGTTGTCTCTGCTATTTCGGAACCATTACCCGAGTTTCATTCGATCCGCTTTAAGCAACACTTTATTTTCTCAGTTGGTGTTAACTGGAAAGCTGTTGTGTTTGGATGCACATGTAATTGTACTAGCACTCGGATCCAACACTGCATTGGAGGCTTCAAGATATTGGTTTTTATTCCGGCGGACTAAAAATACGCGACACGCTGAGGAATATATATATCACTTTTGCCTTCTTGCGCTGCTTCTGTTTGCTTGCACAGTACTTTCATTTCCTCTGTTGCCATGGTTGGACCAATTGGTTGGAGCCAGCGATTTTAACTTGTGTAACTTGTGAGGAACTACACGCAGTGAATCTTGAAAGGAAGGAATACGATGTCTTACGGACCGTACTCGGGTGGAGGTTCGAGCAATCTTTACGCTTCGAAACCATCATCATCACTCTATTCTACTTCGTCATCTTCATCCTCGCCTTTATACACACCAGGAAGTTACTCTTCTGGTTTGGGTAGCAGTAGCTATGGCCATTCTGGATTGTACTCCAAAACAAGCCCTTATTCGACTTCTGGGGCTCTCGGGGACTCCGGCTACTCCCGGCCGTCAACTTCTTCATATTCCCCTTACCAGAGTTCAAGCTACGAACCTTTATCATCCTCACCTTCATCTTCTTACCTGAACGGATTGGCACATTCGGGAGGATCTTTCGCTTCCCACAAGGGCCTTTCGGCTTCTCAGCATGGCACTTCTCTCAGCTGTCTTAGTATACCGACAAGGGCTCCGAGGGCTTCTAGTCCAATGCCTGGCAGAAACTCTTCTTCTAATGGATATGGAAGTCTGTCTGTAAGAGGAATGTTGTTGTCTTGTCGTGTTTTCTACTGAATTTCAGTGTTTTATATGGTCACTATTAACTGTTGAATGTGACTTGTCGTGCGAAGCGAGCACGTGTTTTGTCAGGTTAGGTACTCTTGTAGTAAATCTTGTAGCAAAGTTAGACTTGTACTTATATATTGAACATGTTGTCATTTTCATAAGCCAAATTGAAAATTATCATTTCCATTTGTCTCACAGATAACTGAAAACTTTCTGCAAATAATAGGTGCCGTGTTATATGTGTACATGTCAATGAGTACAAACCAAGTTATTTGTAACCAAAACTTGGGTTATGGCTGTGAAAGCGATTCGAAACCATGTGATTTGTGAGATGTCATTTATTACTTACAATATTAGCTGGCTTTTAGTTAAGGAAATCAATAGAAGTTAGCATGTCTTGTTGTTTAAAGGTGGAGGTTGCATTAGCTTGTTTACTTACTATTGCCAGCAGTTTGTTTTTACGCTGTTACCGTGGTCTGGGCAATAGCTAGCTATGGGTGTGTTGCAAATAGACTATATTTAAACCTCATTGTTGTTGATTTGAAATGGCAACATGCCCATTTGAAGTGTAAGGTAGTTCTTGGACGCTCTCACCGAACGAGGAAGAAATACATTTTTAATTTTTTTCCCCTGTTAATAACTTTTTGTCTATGGAAATGTGTGTAAGTAATACTGAGTGTTGTAAGGTTTAATAATGAACAATTTGGCATTGTATCGTTCCAGGGCATCTCGGATCGAAGTTATCGCAGCGGAGGAAGATACGGTTCTTCGAGTTCGCTGTCCGATGTTGGAAAATCCGACACTTCTCGCTATTCGGACCGTTCCGATAGACTAAGTAGAGCTAGTTCTGTTGCAAGCACCACCAGCCAAAATGAAGCCGATGACAAAGATTATAAACAGGTGAGATTATTTATTCTGGACCTCGACGTGACACTGTAAAAATATGAAGATGTGTGGTTCCGTTACTCTGCTATTTTCTTGTTGCATGGTAATGTAATGATAATTGCTTTGTTACTTCGTTTTATACAGCTATATGTTGATGCCAAGCAGGAAAATGACAGGTTAAAAGAAAAACTACATCGCATAGGATTAGAGCTTGACGATTCGAAGCAACAGTTGGAGAAGGCCACGCAGGCAAGTGTAATAAAAATATTTTGGAAAATCATGCTAACGGAACTTGACTTGAGATTTTGGTTTGTTGTCTTCTCGTTTTATAGAACAACTCCCGTAATTCTTCCACCGATGCCGAGAAGAGGGTACGTGTTCCGCGTTGTCGGTTCTCAACGATCCGCTTGTTCCACTGTTTACGCGTAAATTTATTAGACGATTTCGTTTCAGGAAAGAAGAGCATTGGAAAGGAAGTTATCCGAGATGGAAGAAGAACTGAAAGTAAGTGTAATGTTTCTGAAGTTCTGTCAGTTATAACCAGTTAACCTTGCGAATGGTTCAGAGGTTGCGATTTCTTTCTAGTTAAACTAAATGCATACTGTTGCTGCGCATGTACATTCCATGATCATACTTGAGATAGTATTTAAAATGATTGGGCTTGTATTTAAATAATTTAGGAAGGATAATTACTGTACGTGAACCTGTTTAGCGAAAAGCTACTTTTTAAACCGACTCGTAATTAATTTCGAAACGAACATTGAATGAAAAAGCAATGATCACCATTCATTTAACCTGTGAATATATATGTAATGTGTTTGTTCATTTGCAGAGTTGTTCTGTTATTATGCGATGCGGAAAGTTGCATTTTTCTGGCAATGCGGCGAGTCGTGTACGCGAAGTCGTGGACCGTAATTTTTTGACTTGTTTTATTTCTTTTCAGCTTATGCAAAAATTAAGGGCGGAAAATGAAAAACTAAAAGCAGAAAATAGAGCTTTGACTCGTGTGGTATCCAAATTGACAAAATAGGTAATTTGTTGACACGCGCAACAGATTTTTTGTATGGTACGCTGCGGTTAGACTTGCAACCGTGAAGTTAGTGTGCTGTGTGCACTTTTTCATATCGTTTTTATTTGGCATGAGTGTGGTTGGATTTTTTTCTCACTCGTGTATCAGTTCAGATAGCATTTAATGCAACCAATTACTACATATATCTGTGTTTTGGTAGTTGTATTGGGAGTAACGTGTTGTTCCATATTTGAAAATTTGCTAAATGTATTGTGCATTTTGCGGAAATAATTTGAAAGGGATTTAATTGGCATGTGACGTGGGATGTAATAACTAATATAATGCAATCATATGTCAACTGGGCTGAAAAAAGTCACTTTATCGAAAACAATAATTATTTATTTATTTATTTTAGCTGAACTTGGGAAATTATTGAAATTATAATTGTAACATAGTAAACTATTGCAATTCAAAATTTGTCCCAAAGCATTGTCTGCATGATTAAACTTAAATTATGTACAATCAATGTAAATACTTATATGTATTGCATAATGAGACATTATTATTCTACAAGGATAGGACTTTTATGGGTTAATGCATTGAGCATGTTACAATGTAGTATATAGAAAATGAAACATTTAATTTTTTACAAAGGTTGCTGTACTATTTACACCAGTTATTGGTGTAAGTAATATTAAAATAATGTTTCAAGTTACTACTGTTTGAATTTTAATTGTCCGCTGATGAGAGTTCAGCAATTGCGGTGTTGCTGTTCGTTAATAACACTAACGCACTTCAACATATCTATGATATCTGGACATATGGGTAATTGTTCCACATAAGAAAGATATTTGAAGGGTGAGTTTTTCATTTTCCATTACGAAATGTAGTACTATATCATTGCGTGCGGTAGATTTTGGAGTACCGGTACGCAAGGAAATATTCACAGGTTAAAAGCAGTAATGGTTACATCTGTTAACATATGTATATACCATAGCTTTGCATTATGTCCATTTATCATGCCATCTTAGTTGTTAGTAATTATGTACATGTAATGGTGAGTGCATTATTGCTTGATATTTGCTCGTTTTGTTGCTTCTTTCCCGGCATGTAGCACGAGATGACCGTGACAATCCGCACACTTATTGTTATTATTACAGTATTCTATTTAAAAGCGAATTGATTGTTTTTAAACATAACTTTGTTTTTGTATTTTAATATAGCAATACGAGAAGATCAAAGTGGAAAACCAGCGGTTACGGGATGAAAACGGCGCGCTTGTACGAGTGATTAGCAAGCTGTCCAAGTAGGGTGACTGTTCCGTGTTTGATTCTAGGATGTGTACATTGCAGCAAATCGGTTGTTACCACGTTTTTAAGCATAATGTATATGTAAAATTCAGTTGATTACATCGTCTTTGGCGCGCCACTCGTAATTCTCTATTCGGACCCTGTTCAACTTTCCAAAAGTAAACGGTTTCACAGCTAATAATGCATCCTTCTGGTGATTTTAGCTAGTACATAGTATTTTTAATATATACTGCTTTTGAATTAAATCTTCCCTGTTCCCTGTTAATTCTTTCGCGTGAAGCATTTTTAAAGGTAATCTCTCGGATGGCCGCCGAACAATAATCTCCAAATGTGCCTTGTATAAGTAGATAGTTTTGTAACATACATTTATAAAATATGAAAGTACAATAACAGGGTCTTGTGACATATGACCGATAGAAAATTTGACAAGGATTTACCAGGGACCTCTTGCGGAATTTTGTTACTGTATATTTTTACCCGCGACACGCGTGCGAGTAGACACGGTTAAATTAAAGTACAGGTGCCTTTGAGCATTGCTTTGAGCAAGCTTTGAGCTACAAATGAGGAATCGAAAAATTGTTGGAATGAGTTTTAGATACACAATACTTGAAGATTAAAAAGTGGAGAAAAATGAATCTGCGTGTTTCTTATTTTTATACACGGTAGTTAAATCAGTTGTATTACGCTGCATTACAAATGGGCATTTACAGAGTTTGGACAGTTATGCATTTAATATTTTAATACATACCTGGGAAATAATGCAGTTGTAATTAGTGGCTGCAATTGATATCATTTGGGATTTACAATCTCTCTGCACAAATGTGACAAATCGTATTGGTTTCAATGTGAAAAAACAGTGGTGATCGATGTTGTGTGAATGAAATTACGCTTCAAGTATCTTCTGTAGCTGATATTAATGCTGAGATTGTTTGTAATTGAATATATGTGCACAGTTTTCTAAAGCTGTTATATTGTACACGCATAACCGACACGCAACTTTATAGTATCACTTATTACGGAAGGAAACTCGCGTATAGGTTATGTGTTCCATTCGATATAGACAATGTATGTATTGTAAATAATTGCAAAGGGCATTTTTAGTGCATGGTGAGAAATTTTAGGATTGATATGAATTGTTACTGGAAATTTGACAGCAGCGCTATATAATATTGTCGCATTTAATTTGTTGATTTTATAGGCGCTTGGCATCCTTGTCTTGTCTGACGCTCGATATATATTGATTAAATCTGGCGTTTTAGGTTCATGTATTTGTCTATATGCATCCATTTTAATTGTTTGAACAAATTATTTAATGCAAATATAATTGGATAATGTCATAATGTCAATTGTGAAAATTTATTTGAAATATTCCCACCACGAGTGTTACAGAAGGTTTTTCTCCTTGGAAGTATCGTGTTTGAACCATTAATTTGATTAGCTAATGAAGTTATTTTCACATTTTTTGCTGTCAATGTTTCTGCATTTTTATGGACTTTTAGGATGCCATTTTTAAAGGTGAACTGACAGGGCGGTAAGTGAACTCTGAACTTTACCCTTTTCTGGCCAATCATGGACAGACTAATTGGCAAGTAGTACCAATTTACCCAATGGCAGGGTTGGTCGACTGTTACCGCCCTGTCAGTTCACCTTTAATAAAACTACTGAGTGGTGCAGCGCCATCTTGCGGGATGAGGAGGAACTAAGCGTCGCCATTCGATGTACCCATTTGCTGCGCCGCGATTTGGAGGCCAAATCTTTCGATCAGCGTAATTTCGGGAAATGAACTATCAAGTTCGTAATGTAAGATATGCAAGCTTTGAATGCAACTAGCTGTTAATTTTGTACGTGAAAAATATAACATATAACACTCCGATTTTATAGCGAGAAGATCCACTGTGAAGGAAGGAAGGAAGGAAAATGGCATCTGTGTAAATCGTTCATCGAAAAAGGATATTTATAGGAAGAAATACGACTGCATCATCGGCTATACTGTACATCCTAATTAGGCATGTATTGATTTCAATTTCTGGCCAGGATTAGAAGTAAGTATAAGTATATCGGAATCGATGCAACCATTATGAAAGGTAAGCCTAGTAGGCCTATATATTAGGCCTAAATCAATATTTTGGTCACACCCATAATGGAGTTTCCTGTTTATCCCACAATGATATTACCAGTCTAATTCACAAATACAATACTGAAAGAGGCGAAACATATTCTTTAATCTGGGTTTTGTTATATTTAAATTCTACATAGCAACGTAATTTAATTAAATACATAATAATTTAATGCAAGATTTAATGTCACGTACTGCACTGGAAGGAAGCGTTTAATTTCTTTCTGACTAGTGTATAATTATGCTTTTACATGCATTTCAGAAATTGCAATGGCACAACAAGGAAGTTTACCAGAACATCAACGGAAACAAGTTTTGATGGCAAAGTAAGTTCGATTGAAGCACAGCCTCGAAAAACGATTCAACTGCGTATGTCCAGAGAAAAATGTAAGATTTAATTAATAACTGCATACAGAAATAACCTGGAAAATCTGGAACTTAGATTTTAGCCATTAATTTGTGGGAAATTTGGCTAAATTTGTCCAAAATCTGGAAACATTCTAGGGAAATTGATACTACAATATACGTATATAATAATATGCCATGTGAAAGTGTTTTGAATTAAAACTATTTCGAAAAATGATTGCAATAAAACTATTATAGCCTGCATAGAGTAAAGTTTGCAAATGTTATAACTCAATTTCATGAATAATATACAAGTTGAATCGTTTATAGGTCATTCAATGTTTGCGCAAATTTAACCTCGCTTAAAATCGTTTTTACTCTGTTGATTTCTGCAGACCTGAAGACAAACAAAATCAATCGAAGGTTGATTTCAGCAGACCTGAAGAAAAACAGGATCAATCGAAGATCTTCTATAAGCTGTGCAAAGCGAGCTTTCGGGACGGTACGCCGACTAAAGTTCTCATCCCGATCGTGCGAGGTGTCGCTGCGAAGAGCATACTTCGCGCAATCGCGCCTGCACAATGTGTAAATATTCATGTTAATTACAGTCAATTGTGCTCTTCATTTGTTTAATCATGACACAGGAGACTACAGTTCACTTGTTCCCTTATAACTTCTCAGGCTTTGCCGCAAACCCTTTCACCGGGTTTCACCAGCGTGTTCCCATCTCCAAGTATGCCGACCAGCTTCAACGCACCAACTGCCGGCAATTTTGTAATTGTCAACCCACCATGCACTCTCATTTCCCAACCGCAATCTTCAACGATGCAGTTGCCCATGTCCACCGGTCCAACTACCATTCAGAACGTACCTCCTGGCATGATCGTGTGGCGCTTACCTACACCAGGAACAATGCTACCTCAGCCATTACATCAGAGCATCCTAAACACATCCAATGTGCCAATGACACAATTGCAAAGAGGCACTCAGATTGGCCAGAATTTGCCCATGGGATTCGTTCTCGCCAACTCGCTGCAGAATCCGACCATCGTGTCAAAGCCGGGAGGAATCTCAACCGGTGGATTCGTTCAACCTACTCCATCGAAACAAGTTCAAAGCCGCGGTAAGGAACTCGACATGGATCCCAGGATTCCCGAAGTGGTCATCAAGCTCGGAAAGGGAGCCGTACAACTGTCTTCCGATCCGCCAAAGAGGTATCGACCGAAAAGGAAAGCCGCCACGCGGACAAGTAATAACAGAAGGATGAAGCCGCGGCGTGTCACCCGCAGGTTAAACGTGCCGTATGTTTTCCAATATTGTTATGTTTCACTGGAGAGAATAGATATGTCGTACTTGAAAGATGGCTCGGTCAACTTGCTGGAGGTCACTGAAGAGCAGTTGTTTGGCGATAGATGCGAGGTTACGTCTACTCGGCAACCGGCTCCGTGCCCTATTCCTCCCGTGTTGAATACCGTGGAAAATACCAGTGATTCCAGCAATGATAAGGTAGCCGTGGAACCGAGTAGTAACAACAATTTCCCTAACGTGCCAAGTAAATTTGATGAACCTTCTCGCACGCAAATCGAAAAGCTGAAAGATTTATTGGTGATAAAATTGGCCGCGGTGGAAAACTTATCCAGAAAGTGAAGTTCTGTCAGGATTAATGTACAACCTGATTTGGTTTATTTAATCGTTCATCTTTAAGAATTTTCCTCGATCTTTAAGAATTTTCCCTAGAAAGTACTGTCATTATCTCCATGGTCATTATGATAGTAATCTTCGTTGTTCTGAAGGTAATACATTGCAGAAGTGGATTTGTGCTAAATTTGTCATGATTTAGTATATATTTTAGTATCATTATGTCATGTCCAAATACAAATGCTGTTAGTTTGTCGCACCGTGTTTTGATTATGCGGTTTTTGGGCACTTTATTGTGTGTTGCCGCGATGTTTGTCAGAACTAGTAAGAAATGTTTTGTCAAAGACAGTTTGATAAACTTGTTTGCCAGACGTTTGATGTATAGAGTACCGTGCTTCACGGTAACTGTGAATTTTTATTCTGTTTCAGGCATTTGAACGAATATCGTTATCGAAAGCCGAACGAGTGGAGATAATCATGTTGTATGGAAGGGAAAACTGGTCACAGAGAATGGTAGTCGATCACTTCAACGAGGCACACCCAAATAGACCTAACATCACTGCTAGTACTGTCTCACGGTTGTTTCAAAAATTCAAAGACACCGGAAGTGTTGTCGATAGAAAACGGTCCGGAAGACCATGTGTAACGCGGACAGCGAAGACATGTAATATCGGCGTTTCAAGTAAATTATAACGTACTTGTAAATAAACGTGTTATTTACGCATTTCTTTCAAATTGTGTAAGTTTACTCTGTACGTTTTTTATTGATGAGTTGAATATATTTTGTGTTTTTGAACAGCGCGCGTCATTAGCGGACCAGTTGATTCTGTAGTAGAGGAAAGATGGTGGTGCTGAACTGATCCGCTAGATGACGCCACTGAAGTCAATTGATATCTTTTTACAACCGGCCAATCAGCGTTTCTGCATTTTAGCGCAAAAATGGCGTCGCTTGAAGCGACGCCTGCCGGATTCGATTGGAAACGTTAGCGGACCTATTTCTTGTTTGAATGCATGTTCCGTGTTTTGCCTTCGCTTCGAAACAGCCAAATAGTAGTGATTAAAACGTAAGCATTTCTGAATTTGAGTGTTCATTGTGTAGTTTAAGTGCCGATTTCATGTTTGATCGATTTTTTACGTAGAATCTTTAATTTCCGGTGATTTGTATTATAATTAGGCCTAACGCTTATAAGCCTACTTTGTTCATAGATAGCGTGTAGATGAACGGGGCTGTGGTGGTTTTTGGCGCGAATGTCTATGGTAAAACCTCGACGCTGGTTGCGAATTCCGTTCAAGAAACTCAGGTAACTTATTTAGAATCGATGTGTTTTTTTTAACTTATTGTTAATTGATTTCAAAATGCGTAGAGTGATGCATCTAGCGTAATGGAGGACAAATTAACAAATTTTCCACTTTCAACATCAGCTTTAACTGCAATGTGAGTGAAATTAAAGGACCGTGAATGAATATGCTTCTGTGGCTACCCAAATCTTGTAGTTTACGATGTAATAATGTAACAAAAGAAAGATACTGTACTTATAGGACAAAATGTTCTGCACATAGAATCATTAGTTGTGCGAAAAGTGTTGATGGATGGTATTATAATTTGTTCTGTGCTAAAAAAAAACTTTAAACACACAGGGTACCTACTGGTCAAGCTGAGACAAGAAACTGTATGTCTAGTGATCACTTCCTCGAAGACTGTACGTTAAATGTGCAACATGTCATCGTAACAGAACCAGTGGTAGAGTGTCATTCTGCGGAGAGCTCGTGTGAGGCTAAGTTTGCCGTTTGTGATCAACCCGACGCAACAGAATTCAAAACTGTCATCTGCACTATGGGAAGTTGGGTAAGCGGTGAAGAAAAGCCACAATGTAATGAAAGTGGTACCTGTAAAATGGAAAAAGTCGCCGAACAACATGAAGGACTAGATGTTCAGCCAGTTAACAATTCACCCTGCCAGTCAATATCTACGACACCATGCGGTTTAAAAATGACTAACATGGACAGAGAATGTTACGTAACCCTGGAGAGGATTGACATGGCACGTGTCAATGATGGCATCTTGAATTTGTCAGAGGTTACTAAAGCTTAACTGTTGCAGTCTGAGTATTTACAGGATAAAGTTGTTTAACTGATAAAGTAGTAGTAGTATTGCAATTTTGGGGGAATTTTGATGGTAAATGAAATGCCTTTGTGGTTGCAGACACCGACACCGACACTGACTTCGTCTGCGCGCAGAGTGAAATTTGGTACGGTCGTATTCGGGAAAATGCCTGCACCACCAACACCTCAACGAAGTATCCTAAAGAGTGGCAACAGAGCTACGGTTTCAGTAAGTGCATTTCTGTAGCTAAAGTGCGGATGATGAGAATAATGAATGGACAATTTGGTGACAGGACGTGGAGTCTTCTGACAATGGATCATCTGACTGCGTGCCGGAATTTGGTTCTTCGTACAACGTTTCCGAACTACGGAAGAACTACGATCTACGGGACCGTTCCCGACAGATGATGCCTGGAATTTCTCCAAACAACTTTGACCAGAGCCACCTTCAGCTTCGTTGTAGTCTTAGGCTACTGCATAAGTCCAACTCTCCTAGTTACTTTGCAACTGAAGAAAACCCGGCGGAGAGTGCCCTGGCGGATGATCTTCCGGATGTTACGCGCCGGTTCGCGTCCAGGAAACGGAAGCTGTTCCCGTCCAATGACCGAATCCAGGAGAGCCCAAAGAGACTTTGCAATGGTACCTACCAGACTTTGTATGCACTGCCGTTGGAAGCCGCTGCACCTTTCGTAAACGGTACATCGGCTGGCGTTGAAGCCGGGGCTACCGAAATGGAGGCGGATCAAGAAGTTATAGCTGCCTGTTACCGGAATGGTCCAAAGAGAAAGGTTCGGCCACCTTCACTACTGGGAGATTGTTATGTAAGTCTGCGGCAAATGGACACTTCATCGTTCTCCGATGGTACGGTGATATTGTCGGAAGAAATGGTAGAGAAGTTGAGTGATAAAGGATGCCAAGCATCACTTCAGATGCCTTCTCAAGAATCTCCTGTCGAGATGGACCATGGGGTTTGCGCTAAAGTGGAGGATGACGATACCTCGGTTCAAACGCCCCTTCGGTGTCTCACTCCTTCGAGTGCGAAGATAATGAAGCTGATGGAGTCGGTGTCGAGAGGAATAGATGCCGTGGAGAAATTGAAGGGGAAATAAGTTGGTATTGTCACGTAATTATTTTGCATTCTTCAAGGTTAGTTTTCTCTTATAATTTTTTTTAATTCACGTAGCAGTTTATTTCATCGGCTTGGTCACATTAGATCACGGATTTACATATTCGTTGGTTTGATTTGCTATTTTTGTCGCTGATGAAAAATGATCTAATGTGTCTGAGCTAATGAAATTGCGTACTACAAAACATGAAAATGTTAATTATGTATGTGTTGTATGGTTTCAAACTGTTTGCATTTGTCGAATTACCTTTATAGCACACTTGGCTTATATGTTTCGGAACAATTCAATAAATGATTATTCTTAAGTTTCACTTAAAATTTTGTTTCCCCAATGTGAAACCACTAAAAATGAGGCTACTTACTTGCAGTCCTTGCTTGCAGCAAGGTCTATCATGTGATTTAGTACAAAAGAAATAGCTCGGTTGCCAAGTGAATATTCATTTGCCGTTGGCCCAAATCCAGATTTCTTTTTATTGCAAGGTCAGAAAAAACATTTTAAAATTGGCAACTTTTTTATGTTTGAACCGACAAGCAGATTTTTCAAAATCACTTAAACATTTCCTGGACAATTTTCACCATATACTTTGTTTCATTTATTTGCATTGCAACAATTGTGACTTTTCTTCGTTTATTCAAATATTGGTAAAATGTCAACCTTATGATTGCACAAAACCTTTCATATTTTACAGGGGGAACTAACAATGTGTAAAATCTAACAACCAGAAAATATGCTGGAAATTATTTATATTTTTGCTTAAAATTACTGTTCTTCACAAACATTGGAAACCTTACAATTGTTGTACTTGTTCCTTGAATTTAGGCCATTCATGGCCTTCGATTGCAAGGTTTTTCTGATAGCTATAGTGTAAATAGCTTTGTATTTACTAATTTTGCATTATTAGAAGGATTTTCTCACGTTCACTAATTGTAATTGTTTGCATATTATATTCTAAATGCAAAATTAATAATTCCAATGTCATAAGTCTCCCTACACGAGTTGGAAATTTCCACTATGAAATTTTAAAAGTACAAGTTCATGATGACTATTGTAAAACTTTAAGCAGCCAGACATCACATATGTAATTTAATGTTTATCAATGTTAATTCTAGTTAAAAGTTGGATTCAATTGCATTGTGTTTGTATTGCAATTTTAAGACTTGATATAGTGTGCTTATAATTTATGTGATTATATTTATCTTGTTTGGTTCAATTATGGATAGCCTCAAAGCAGGCCATTGCTGACCAGTTTTTGTGTTGCATTTTGCACGTGGGTGTTGTGTTTTGAAAACAAAGGGTTGAGTCAGTTGTACTTTCTACAGCTGACAAACGCAGTTCGTTGTAAACGTTCCTTGCAATAATTTTGTCTGAAATCAATAATTTTGCATTTCAATGGGCAGCTGTGGGTAAGTGCATGGTTGTGTATAGTATATTATCTGTTTGAAATGGTGCATGCCTATAAATGAAAATTTTCCATTGTTTAAATTAATGAAGTTTAAATTAAGTCCAGTTTGTTTTTGAAATTGGAATTTAAAAAATTGTAATGTGTTTAGCAGTTACTGTATTTTAAATTGTGAACTACAGATCCAATTATTTAATGGTATGCGTATTTTAATGTGATCAACAAGTAATTGGACTTATTAAATATAAATTAATTACTTTCAGAATTTATCGATCATCACTATATATTATTTTTTTAATATTAAAAAATGCAGCTTCATTTTAATTGTGGTCAAGCTTTGTTGTATATATGCATATGACTATAGAATTACAAATGCTGCGCAAAACAAAATATTGCACGCAATAATTACGCAATTGTTTATTGTTTGAAAAATGGCAACATCATTGGTCCAAAATTTTGGGAGTGGCGACTAAAGTCGCTTGACTCCTTTCATTGCTCCATCGTACGTCCTTCGTTGTACGTGGGTCATATTGCTTTTCAAAATTTAGCGATAAAAAAAACAACTCTTGCTTGTTTTTGAGCGGATTTAAATCTCATTGGTTACAGGTGATAGAAGCCACGCCCCAGCAATGATATCCGTGCAGCTCATTAGCTTTCGGGCGGGTTATTTTTAAATTCTTTTTACGCAATGGTGTTGCTTTGCAAGAAGGTGCCGCGCAATATTTTGAAGGTATTTCTGGCGG
>JAQFZQ010000944.1:0-24237 GCA_034696005.1 Glomeris marginata
GCCCTGATCATGTGGTCATTAATTGCTGCCTTCCTATTGGTTGTTGGCTTACTGCCTGCTCTTACATTCTTACTTGAGTCCCTTGCTGTACTTTTATTTTTTTGTCAGTAATATCCCACAATTCACTGCTTCACTGCTACTTTCTTGCAGTTGCTGCAAGTGTGAACACAAGTGTGAACCTAGCTTAATATAAAGTAGCTGCTTATCATTACTATATCAAAGTATGTACAGGAAGTGTGTTCAGATATGCCGAGATGATATGTTAGTATCTCTTGCTGGTAAATAGTACTGGTAGTAACCCTACCAATAGTTGTAGCAGTACTATACTACTATAAGTACTATACACTGTGCAATGTTATATGCTACACTGAGGAGGGTCTGGCATTTTTGCTGTGTTGTGCAAATACAGACAGGATGGGTGCCAAAATAAACGCCAACTGACACGTGAATGCATATGTATGGAAGAGTGAAAGTGCATTGTTCCTGTTTGGAGGTGCTGTATATGCAGGTGCAACTAACTATCCTACACCCCCCTCCCCCCTTCAAGCAGATTCCACCACCAAAGTATATTCTGATGGTGTGTCGGAACAACATGAAAGGGATGTATGCAACAATCTAAACGACTACTGTTCGGCTATATAAATCGCAAACTGACATCTGTAAAATACAAAACACAGGTATACATACACATAGACTTAGACATATTGGAATGCATCAAGCTTATACTCAGAATAGATGTGCATAGAAGAGAAGCATCATCATGATGAGGATGCATCCATTGGATTATGGGCGTAATCATTTCCACCTGTCATGTCATATGGACATTGTGTTTATATATACTGTATATACTTGTCTGTGTGTGGGGTTTAAATATATCCTGTGCTCATTCAGCTTGTTAGCCAACAGAGAATAGGAGGGAGAAGGGGGGACATAATGATGACAATTTCAGGATTTGGCAAAAACCACACTGATAAATTCTAAGTCAATAGTCGATAATCCCCAGTATAGCCGTTTATTGCACCATTACAGCCTTAAGTTATTTTCTTATCCATCGGAATGCTGAACTTTGCAATGAACAAGAAGCTGTGTAAGCAGATGGTGAACGTTTTTCGATGAATGGATGGATGAGTGAGTGAACAGAGAGGGAATGACACAGAGAGGAGAGAGTGAAGTGCAGTAGCCTTGAAGGGATTAAGATTAGGAATAGGATTAGGATTAGGAAGGGGCCAACTATAGTAATAGAATGATAAAAAGGACCTTCTTACCTGAAGAGGGGTACTCTCAGGAGCTTGATGTAACTTGGATTGTAGAGAACATCCCTCAAGGATAGAACATATAACAGCAACGAATAACCTGAAATTACATTAAAAAACAATAAATTAACATCAATTTTTGAACTGTGGAAGTCCTCTAAAATTGGATTCCCATACAGTATAGTAATACAGTGAACCTCGCTTACAATCAACTCTATGGGACCAGGAATTTTGGTTTCCTGTAGCCGAAGTTTCTTGTAGAAGAACCTCTTTTATCAGAAACTTTTATGACAAAGTTTCTTATACAAGAGGTAAAAAATAATAAGTGTATACAAATGCCCATTTTACACTATTATACTCTATTGTATTTGTCAGTCGACCCTTCAGTTGACAATATCAGGGGTCCAAAAACCAGATTTTGGGGAGATCAGTTGCTAGTAACAGTTTCCCATATCCAAGTTTACAGAAAGCGGGGTAATTTGTATTAAAAATCCTATTGTAATGGTGGGACCTTGCAGTTTGTTGACAATAGCCGATATTTGCCAGTGTCAGAGTTGATTATAAGCGAGGCTGGTTCACTGTAGTAGTAAGTAAAAAGCAGATTTAAGGCATCTATCGTGTTTTCGATGTGTTCTAATTATTCTATCTGACCTGCCAAACCAGTTTATAATATAATGTGGATTGGATTTTGACATAAACAACTACTGCAATGGATCCATCCATAATCAGATTTTAATCCATTACAATAAGCTGGTTTTTACTATAATGATTTTAGCTGAAGGTTGAATGCAGCAAAGATCACCTATTCGTTCTTATTGGTGACCCCCTTTGGCCGTGTTAGGAGTTACCACCAGATGGCGGTAGCGTCACCCATGTTTTTCAATGGGCCATACTAATTCCACGTTTTTTGTGGGTTGCTATCACTCAAAATTTATGGGAAAAAATTATCATGTCCAGCCAACAATAACCCAGTACTTCATGGAGTCATATGTTAGAAATGAGCAGCAAATCATTAAATAAAAATTAATGACTATGAGAAAGTGTGAGATGAAAATAGTGGTAATTTGAAATATGTATAAGCTTATTTCCAATTTCATGCTATATATAGATTGTAACTTTGTTATCGGAGGAACAGACAGTGAATGAGTATCTTGGACGTCAATCTTATTCTTGCCACCGGATTGACCATGTCATGATTGCGTCCAGTTACACGGCCATCCACCTTCTTATTATGTAGTTTGCAAAGCCAAGGTTTGGGAAAAAAGTTGAAGTGAAAAGAAGGCTTAAGCGATTTGTGATAACTGCAAACGTTTGTCACTTTATCGCCTTTCTCACAAACACGTTTTCGTCGACTCATTTTCAACGTTTTTCACCAATTTCCTTCCTTTTAAGGCTATAGGCGGAAAAAATGAGCCAAAGAAAAGCAGTAATAATAATAGAGCTTGCAATGAATCTGCTATGATGTCAGGTATTGGGAGGAAAATTGAGGAGGCAAGTTGTATCTTTAAGGGGGAGCTTAGAGGAAGAAGCCATGCGTGATGTGGACCAGGGCTATTTTATTATATACCCACTGATCACCCTTCAAAAACGAAACCCCTGGTCATCGAGTGAGTTGCAGGTTTGATGGCGAACTACTGAACTGTGTAAGACTTCATACAAAATCCCATATACATCCAAAAACAGTGTTGCTCGTGACGAATCGATGAGCACTACTTTTCTATAGATAAGCCATCGCAATTCACTTTCTTCCTTCCCCCAGTTTATATACTAGACACTTTTCTTACAATTTAAAAATAACACTGAAAAATAGTAGCCATTATGAAGATAAGTTTCTATTGTTCCATATCACTTTTTCATTCACCTGTTTCCTATAGGCACCTCCCCCTGGAGCTTATTTCAAACAAATTTCAATGGCCGCATTCAATCTTCAGCCAAAATGATTTTTATCATTTTTTAATTATGGCAGTATAATCATATGACAAGAGTCTCATGATCTGAATTGCCAAACCAGTTTATAATAACCATGTAGATTGGTTTTTTAATAAATAACTGCTGTAGAAAAACAATTTTTAATTAATGTAATTAATTTTTTATGCCTATTAAAACTTATGAGAATTTAATAAATTATAATAATATAGTTTTTATAATCATGATTTTGGCTAAATGTTGATTGCAGCCAATTGGAAAAGCTAAAACATAGATTTATTTACAGATTCATTAAAAACAATTCACGCTGTTTGGGAAATCTGCAAAAATCGTACAATTTAACTACAATGCTCAAATTTATTAGTAAAATGTAAGATTGTATTCTGCAACTCATAGTTCAACTATTTCCAGTATTCCTTTTTTAGTTTTCCTGAAAACAATTAAAAATGTGCACGTGCTACCACGGGCACTTCTGCTAGCGGCGTTTGGCCACCAGGGGGCCAAATGTTTTTATGCTTGACCTGGGAAAATACAAAAATTAGCAAACTTCATAACCATTTTTGATTCTGTGAAGGTAAAATGTTGTTTATCAAATTTTTTATAATTGGAAAATGATAACATTTTGGACTTTTAAACAACAATAAAGTTATGGGGAAATTATAAATAATAAATTGTGTTTTGTATAAAAGTTTAGTGTTTTTGTATGTAGGGTAAAATGTAGCTAAATAGATAATAGTAAGTTTGTGTATCTACACAGATAATATTGTGTAATGTACACTGTGTTTTGTAAATATTGCACTAGTTATTTCCTGGGTCGGGTTGCAATATGCACTGTATCCTGAATTACACACATTTTAATTTTATGTATCATTCTTGACTTATCCAAAGATTTATTTTCAAACATGTCTGCAACTGACAATCGTGATAGTGCAGTCATAAAACGCACTATACTGTATATTTACGACATGATAAAATGCAGTAGGTAGACTATTAAAAACAAATCGATTATGATTACATATTTTATACGTTGCCCAAATATCATCATTATTTATTTACACAATGTTTTAATTACAAACAAAATTAATTAAATAAATCTTGCCTGCGTCTGACATTTATTAACATCTTTTCTCTCTCATAATTTAGCCAAAATGCAACTTTTTTAAACTAGTATAAATTTAATTGGAAAACCTTGTATTTTGGACGAATGTGCCACTTGATCCTTTTAGTGTAGGAATTTTATATTTCGTTTTATATTTCAGGAAAACATTCAAACTTATTTAATTCTGTATATTATACACAATCTAATTGGAACAAATTAAAAATAGTTCTTTAACTGCAAACACTGTTTTTATTTATTACTTACTTATATTAAATTACTTGTTTATTCACTTATTTATTTAATTACTTGCTTATTTAGTTATTTATTGTATAAAAGTTGTGATTTTTATTTAATTTATTTCAAAGAAATTCTAAGTTTTTTCATGTATTTCATATCCGTAAGTCAACATTTGCAACAACCTTTTTCATATAGATATGTGAAAACCTAATGTTTTATTTGTTTAGTATTTTGGTTTATTTTTCCTTTTGATTTTCCCCCCCCACTTTGTAGTAAATCGATATTATCGATTTTAGAAGTAATTTAGAGTGGAATAAAATGGTTGACAGTTACTCAAGTTTGTGATCTCTTCAGCTTCAAACCTTCCATTCCTCACTATTCATATAAAAGTTGCTCATGCGCAGCACATTATAAATGCGCCCTCTGGCGGTGCCTTCTGAAACTGCAACTTATAGATTTTATTTCCATAATGTAATGCTTGAAAATTCACTCTGCTGTTGTAGCTAATATTTTCACAGTTACTCCACCATCTTGAGAGTTGGCATTGTGCCACTAGAGGGCGTCCACACATGCAGTATACTATAAAGTATACTAAATTAGAGCAAATAGTCCATTGTTTGGAAATTTAGAAAGACAGTTAGTGCATTTTTGATGATATTTTTGAGTTTTGGGTTGAATTGAAAATCAGTTGGGGTCGTGGTATGTTGTCATTGAGAGATTGACCTCTAAAACAAACCTTCTAAACACAAGCAGACTCTTATTTGGACACTGTTATCAGTTGAGTTAGGCAAACTCTCATCCGACAAGCTGACAACTCCACCCAAACAATTTTCGGGGTCGGCTTGGGTTTATATACGAGAAGGGTTTATATATACATACACATATAGTAGTATGTATGCTAACAAGTGCCACGTGCTGTCCTCTAATCTGCAATCTACTATATATGTATGTAGTCTAGCTATAGAGAGTTTGAACATTAAAATAAAAAAAGGAAGGAAACACGTGTTGAGAAAAAGGAAGGAAGCACAGTTAAAGAAACAGATCACTTTTGTATAGAGCACAACTGACACAGTCCAAATGATACAAGCTTTATGATGTCTATAATGCAGCTGGTTCCTCTTTTGGTACCAGCTTTAAAATTCATTCCCACATGAAATGTCTAGGAAATGTATGTTAACAGACATGGGAATAATAGTGCACAAATAGTTCGTGGAATGTAATGTGATACAGTTGAAGATGGAGCCAATAAGGTCAGATTTATATATGTATGAGCAAATTACAGTAGATTTTATTTATGTACTATATGTACAGGCAACTCCTTTAAAATCAACTTTAAGTAATTAATTTTTCAAAACTTTTTAATGCATGGGCATGCAACTTTACACAATCAATATTGTTTTACAGTAAAACACTTTGTAGTACCCCTACATAAAGAAAAACAATGAAGAAAGCAAATGCTGCACAAAAATATCTCTGTGGAAATTAGTAAAAAAAAGTTGTTAGCAACTAAAGTTGCCTATGCTAGCCAACCTCGTATTGGACAAAATTTAAAACTTTAAATACTAATTTTCCTTAAACTTTAAAACTTTACATACTAATTTTCCTGAAACTTTAAAACTTTCAATACTAATTTTCCTTAAACTTTAAAGCTTTAAAACTTTTTAAACTAATTTTCACAGTGAATTTACTGCAATACTTGGTTTATTTTCATGGTTTACTTCATGTAGTTTTAAGTTTCAGGGTACCTTACAAAACAGTTTCAATTCACATTTTTAAAGTTTATTTATATTAGGTGGAAAAAAAGTTTAAATAATTTAGGTAATATTTAAAATTAAATTACAAACCAAATTATGGAATCAAATATAAAAAGTTAAATATATAATTTAAGTTTTGGTTCTCATACAAAAATATGTACAATATGTACACATGCATATATTTTTAATATAGGGTACATAAATGTTACAATGCAAGTTTATTTTCCTTAATATCAATAATGTAATAATTTAAGTGATAGAAATTTGACTATTGGTTACAGTCGGCATCCTACAAAAGATTTCAACATCATTCATTATAAGTTGTTTGAGAAACTATAAACTCAAGAGCAATGTACAATTGATGGTGTCTTTTTTCAACATCTTGTTATACTTTTCAAACTATACTAGTATATATTAATGATGTCACCGATTTTATTGAATGAAATTTCATCCTTGGAATATACACATCAAAATTATTTATAAATAGAAGGGTATAGAAGGGAGATATTTTTTTATTTTCATAGCAAAGTCTCAAATCAATCAATAACTATCAATTTGCACTGACTGAAAGTTCTGTATGTATATGCACAGCTGTTATTACAAGCAAAAAACTTTTTGAAATGTCTGTTATACCACTTCCCTGAGATATTATCAAAGTTGAGTGTCCAAAAATTAAGGATTTCCTTTTGAACATGAATTAGAAGAGACTAACTTAGACTCTTGATTTTTGATAAGAAATTTTTAAAAATTATATTGTAATTATAGCCACTTAAAAATTTTAATTTTATTAATTTCCATAAAAGGATTTTTTTTATTTTATTTTTTTATTGTGCTGTTTTGTAAAATAATAATTGGTTAGTTGATCAAATATACGTTGATATTTGGACACACTGACGTTGATTTAGAGAACACGGTCAAGGTGTCCCCTGGAGCCATGCGGACACCAGTTTCCACCAATCACAGACGAGAAGCAACATTGACGCTATAGCTATAATCAACTAGTGTTACAAGCTTTTAAAAAGGTGACTTAGATGCAAACAAAGGTGTGCTGTGCTGACTTTTAATTTACACACGCGCACGTTGGGTGTGAATTGGTGAATTGCTTAGAATTGCATCAAGTCGACAATTTAAACAAGCGCCATTTTGTTTTTTCTTTGTTTGCACTTCAAACAAAAACCGTGTTAAACGAGTCATATAGGGGACACATGTGTTGGAGTGGGTTAAGTTCTTCACGGATTCCAACCTGTATTTATACAGTTCTTTTGGAATCAATGTTGACAAATGAGAATTTAAACATTTTATTAAATTTTAGAATATTAAATGCACATTAAGAAATTAAAACGAATTTCCCAAGTGTTTTGTAATAAATACTGGGTTTTGCAATACCAGTTATTGCAAAAGCTTGTCAATTTTAAATAAGTAAATAAATTGAGTTATTAATAAGTATGACATTGAGTTAATAATGACAAAACAATAAATACAGTATGTAAATTAATATTTAAACAAATTGCATCATATTACAAACAACTTTTCTAATTTCTCAAATGTCATTTATTCATTTGTAAGCATTAATTAAAACATCACAGGAGATGTTTGATGTTTATTCATGTCTTGGAATTAATAGAGATAATAAATTGACATTTGTGTTCTTGGAATTAAATAAAAAGTGGACTATTTTTTTTTTTAATTTCTTTTTCATTTTTGCTTTTTTATTTTTCCTCTCCTCTGTTCTCTCACTTTTGACACACCCGGAATAGTTTAGTAGATGATTTTTTGTTTCTCACAGTTTGAAAAGATAATTTTATTAATGAACATGGAAGCATTTCATATTATTGAATGCATTTCAAATAAATATTAATTGCAGTTTAAGTTGCCTGTTCAAATTAAATTTAACACGTTTACATTGAAGGAAAAAAAAATGACAGGTGCAAAAAGAAAGTTCAAATAAGAAAACGAACGTTGGAACATTGATTGATACAAATGTTTGCCTGATAAATATAAACGAAAAGATATAAAAATGGGTTATAATAAATTGAAAATAAAAAATATTTCATGTTGGGAGAAAATTAAATAATATGAAAAGTTAATTTTAACTTCTGTATTAAAAAATATGTCACACTGTAGTCAGAAGACAATTACTTAATTTTAGTTAATACAGTATGGTGAGGTACACAAGTGTCTTAATTTATGTAACATTTTTCCCTATTAGTTAACCCACAAAATAATATTTATTTCCAATTTCCAATTAATAAAACAACAATTCAATTATTTCTAAACAAAATGTTAACATGTAAAATCCAATTTAAACTTATATAAATTAAACTAATATCAAACTACCTATTATTATTATATTAAAAACAAAATAATCTGGATATTATCATTGAATGATTATGCAATTAAACAATTAATCTGCTCATTTATTCATTAATTTATTATCAACTCTATATATTGAACTCTAAGGAAAACGTAATTAGGAAAAATACTAGTATATCCAAAATAGGCAACACTTTTAAACAAACTACACAACTTTAATTACGAACTTATCCTACATCAAATATTACATACATAATAATATAATAATTATAATTAATACATAAAAATTGAATTAATTTTGCTTACCAGTGACTGGAAACTGGAACCATATCGATGCTAAAGTTTTATGCAAATATATACACACACACAATCCACTAATAGAGTTTTCCTGTGTTGCACATGAGTTTCCAAAATCCAAACAAACACTTGAAGCTTGCTCCAAGTTTTTTATGGGGCAACTTTGAACTTTTTTACAAATGAAGTAATAATTTCGGGACACTCGGTGGCCTTCGCACACCTGTCGCCCGAAGCTCACCACAGCTCCTCATGCCCTGTGGGACCTTGTGGTACCCTTTGGTACCCAGTGGTGCTCAGTAGTGCTCAGTACTACCCAGTGGTGCCAAGTGGTGCCCAGTGGTTCCCAGAAGTAGTGTAGCAACAGCAGCACTGTCCACAAGATGCAAAACTTTCAAATGAATGAATGAATGAAGAGTGTGTGGGAGAGAGTTATGAGATGAAGAGATGTGGTGCAGTTGAGGAGGAAAGCAACCAGTTGGAGTGTGGTGATGATTAGGTGGTGGTGGTGGTGGTTGCAGGAGGAGGAAAAAGTGAAAATGAGGAGGAGCAGAAGTTGGAGGAAGAGGAGGAAATAAATGCTGCTGCTTCTTCTGCTCCTGATGATTCTGATTCTTGTACAAGAGCAAGGGTGGGGTACACTGGCTAGAGTTGACGGTGATTTTACCCAGGGCGTTGTGGGTAAGTTTGTGGTGTGCACACACGCCCCTCCCACTTATTCAGCCAGACAACCAACCACATGACCATTCTGTGAAAGCCACCCGGGTCATTGGGAGCAACACGCATGTGCACAACTCAACTCCAATCACTATTGCTTGCTATTGCTTGCTATTTGACATTTTTAGATGCCATATATAACCAACAATTCATATAGGAATATTTGTATATGTAACAGCTAAAAATTCCTGGAAAACATGTCCAACTTTTTTGTATTCTCCATAAGAAGGATTTTAATATTACTGCTCCAAGGCTTCGACCTTGATGTTCTTTTCAATGGCCTCTGCACCACTCTGTTCTGCACTTGCAACATGGTAAAATGAGATGTGACGAAATCGATGAACTGAATTATCGATTGGGAAATTTATGATAGCAGCACACAAATGCCCCCCAGCTGCAGCAGGAATTTCCATTGGGAAATATTTTGAAAGTGGGAGATTTTTAAAGTGGTGGTGTAGTATTTGGGTCGACGGATATAGTATACTGTATATATGTATTGAAATTGCAGCTTTTCAAAGAGGAGAAAAATGTGATGATGCATGCTTGAAAGTTATATACTTTGAGTCTTTTTTATAATATGGAAAGTGCAGAGTATGCAGAATGGTGAACATTTGTCAAGTACAGGTTTGGAGAAATGTGTAAATTATGTCAAACCATTTTGTCATAAATGTTCCACTTTTTAGTTCAGTTCTTCAATCCCAATTGCATTTATTTACTGTGTAATAGGTACAAATTTAAAGCTGACATGAAATGAAATTATTGTTATTTTTGAGATTATATTAACATTTATTTTACATTTCATTTTTTAGTTGAAGTTATATTTTAGTACAATGTAAGTATATATATTATATATTTATAATGTATTTGTATTATTATAATTTATTAGTATTATTTATTAGTATTATTTATTTATTAATAATATAAAATAATCCTAATTTATTGAGCAACATTAATTATAATTTGTTAGAATATTTATGAATAATATAAAGTAATACTCATTTATTGAGTACTAACATTAATTATTACTTGTTAATATACCTTGAAACTGTTATTTGTACTATTCCAATTATGTTTTATTAGTATTCTTTCTAACTTTTTAAATAACCCCTATTTCCCTTTAAGTATACGACATAATTTATAAATGACCCCTATCTGTAAACGACTGTAAGTTATACCTTTTAAAACTTTGAATAGAATAATAAATATTTGTTATGTAGCATAAATTTTGTATTATTATTTTAAATTACAGTTGGAATAACCGGAAATTAAAACAATTTAATTAGGGATCATTTATATATTATGTCGTATTTTAACAAACTGATTTTGAATTCAATAATTTAGAAGAATGAATGAATGTGTTATGAATTAAATGCAGTGATAAAATATGATGTATTAATGCAACAAAAATAGTAATATTTTCCTAGTTTTGAATTTACATTTTATTGCTACTAGTGGGCGTTACTTTTTCCAAGAATCACATTGGTCGAGTTTATTTGCTGTTTTCCCAGGGGTCGGGTCATGAAGGTCCACCAAAAACTAACCTTGGGAGCGGCAATTAAGGAATTTATGGTAATTTGGTGAGATTGACATGACATGTCCACACCGAAATGTCATAGAGCTTGAAACACAAAGTGAATGAATAACTATATTAAGGTAGGTTTGCCATACTCAGATCTCCTTTAGGTCAGTGAAGCCATTTTTTCTTGACACCATGCCAGTCAGTTTGACTGGTAATTTGAATATAATTTTTTAACAACAAACATGATATATTGCCTGTCTCAGGGTAAGTGTGGTCTTCATGTGCCGCCCATTTTCCAGGAAATGTGTTGCACAATAAAGTAGTAGTAATAGAATAATTAGTTGTATAGAAAATGCAATTAAATTATAATTAAATTATAGATTATACCATGAAATGTGTATTTGTAGTTGGAATATTGCTTTATTTAGTTAAAATTTATTTCAAAATGGTATAAAATAGAAAAATTAAAAAATGGCAAAGTCATAAATAAATACATTTTGGCAAAATTGCCAATTTTGTAAACGTGAGCAGAATAATTTTTAATATTATAATGTAGTACATAGAAGGTAAAAGGATGCACAGAAGCATTTTTTCGAGGAAATATATTGTTTAGTCTTTTGTGAGAAGACCGACAGTATAATATGAAAAATGTTATGTCTCGTTTAAAGATGCAAAAAATCCAAAATCAGTTGGAAATTAAAAAATTCCAAAAATTGCATAGGTATATCCTTCAATTTAATAAGAAATAAAATGATTTGTATTTACATACCTTGAACCTATAATATTAAATGTCCAGAGGAATTTGTAATATAGGTGGGTATGCACTTTTTACAGTTAGGAAATTCGTTATTGAAAATTCTTGCGGAAAAAATGCCATTTTCTTGTAAAAATATTTTTTGCAAATTCCAACATGAAATTCCCAAAAAACAACTTCCCCATTCCTTATTATTATTTCATTTCTTTTGCAAGTAATGATCCACAATATTAAAATTCTTACATATTTTTTTCTTTATTTATTACTCGAATTATATAAATATTGTCAATTCTAACAAAAAGTTTCTTTGACAATAACAGGCTTTTATTTGTCTATGTATGTATAATACATAAAGGAATATTGGGAATGATTTAATGGTTGTTGTCATTTGTTCTTTAAAAAAAAGATCTGATATATTGGATGTCCCTTTTTGCACAAAACCGCAACTTTTCGAATAGACCTGTAAATAGTGACAATTTAAAACATGACAATGTGATTTCTAAGAACAGTATCCTATTTTCCCCAATTAGTACTGTCATTCTGTATTTTGGTGTTTACTCTTAAATACGTTTGGTAGTAGTAGTATGTACTTGTCATTTAATTTACTACATCACAGTGTTTAAACTCACCTGGACAAAGCTGAATATAGTGAGGAATTCGGATATTTATAAAGCAAATGTTTGGAAATTTAAGAGAACTAATTTTATTTATATAAATAATAACCATATGACAATTATTTTAAAGGTGAACTGACAAGGTTTTGCATGCTACCCTTTTGATATCACATTAAAATGTAGTTAATATCACTAATGTCATTGGTGAAATCCGTTTTTCAATATATGCAGTGAAAAGAAAGTTATGAGCTAAAGGAGTTTCATTGTTTTGAATTTTCTGAGCATGCGCAGTGAGGCTCGCATGACGTATGAGGCACCTGCTGCACCATAACTTGGGTATAAGCGAGCCGCCATGTTGTTTGCTCCACAGCAAGCACATAATGAAGCTACTGGCAAGTTTGGTACACCATACACCATATTCGGTGATACATTAAGGATGTAGATCCTACCGCTGGCAAAACTGTTTTATTTTTTGTAAAAAAGCTACGGCATTAAAAAATGTCACAATTTCAGCGAAATTTAATAAAATTAGTGTGAGCTCATGATTAAATTCTGGTTGCAATTGGTGTCGACAATTTTAACCGTGTCAGTTCACCTTTAATTTCTGGTATATTTATTTTAAAATAGTAAAATTTGTTTTATAAAGGAATTGAGGAAAATTTTTCAATTGAAATGAATGGAAAGTGAGGAATGAATAACATCCCAATATGGCTGTGACCTTGCATTAATACAATGTCAACGAATCAAACTTTATAAGGAAAGTTAATTGAACTTGAGTAAACTTTGGTTCCTTGCTTGAAACTTCGATGAAAAAGTTGATGAAGAAGAAATGAGATCGTTTAATGGCTCGTTTTTCATGTTTACTATCATCTATAAATGTAGTTACTAGGATATATGTATGTATTAAGATTTGTCAACGTTATAGTCGTCGGTACAAGTCTTTTTGGGTAATTTTACATCAGACATTGACCGCATACACATACTCATATATGGTATGTTCAATGGTGCATGGTTGTGATAGCACTAAGTGGAATTAAATATGAAACGAGTTGTGCACACGACCATCCATTAATTATGTCACATACTTGTGCAATGTATTTGACATGAGCAAGAAACTGTGTGACGTCACACTTTTTACACATACAGCAACACTGCACCTAAATAATAAATCACCATAGCTCCAAACTGTTCCTATACACACTATATTTTTCTGTGTAGGAATGACATGTCAAAGACATGTAAAAAATGACAACCTTTTCATTGGGGAATGACAGCTATTAATAATGCATCTATTTCGTTATTATTCACATGTCACTTGTGATTCAAAACACCATAATGTGCTTTATGCCCAGCATTGATGCATGCATAATGTGTTTGCTTAAAATGCATCACGTTACAGTGAAGGGTGTGCTAAGGTGTCAATGCAGCATTTATCTCAATGCAGTGTACAGTGTGTAGTTATTTATAAAAGCTACCAGTGAATACACACACATGTCATGTGGCCATGCAAGAGCCACACCCCCATCCAATAAGATATGAAGGAACATGTGTATAGGTAGGTATTTTAACTATAGTTTGGCAATAAAGTATGGTGAATGGCCCAGACACATTAGTCTACAATATGTATGTCAGCTATCCGGAAAGTATTCGCCGTTTATTATTTAAAAATACAAATCTATGGTAATACCAAACTTTAATTAACAAAACGTTTAATATGTATTTCATACTATTTTTAAAAATATTACCGTATTTTTAAAGTGTTTATTGGCCATAGGAAAAATTAATGCGATGCTAAGGTCCTTTCATGTTGACGCCAATGTATTAAGCAAGTTTATATTGCAAATTTGACCTCGTTTGAACTGTCCAACTTTTGTCAAACGGCATAGGCCTATAGCCGGTCACTTAACAGATGTGAAGAGCAATTTACAGTAAAGAGAAGAAATGCAGAAGTTGCACCGCCATTATGGCAATGTTAATACAACCAATGCACTATTGCTGGCGGACATGTGCCCCAATCTTTTATGGACGTTATTTTTCTTAGGGCCAAGAAACAAATTCACATGTAAGGTAATAATTATAAACGATACTTTAATATGCATGTTAAACATTCTCTTATTGAACATTTGATATTACAACAGCTTTGTATTTTAAAATAAATAGCGGCTAATACTTTCCGGATAAGCATACATACAATTTGTTGTATAGCACATTCTGAGCATCACAAAGTATTTTGAGCATTATGCTATTCAGTACAACACTTAATATAACTACTCTTTCGAGAAGTAAAGTCGTGAAACACGTGACAAGGATTTGATGAAGTGGAGGTCGTGAGCAAATTTAAGGCACGTTTTTCTCAAGTCTCCCACCCCTCCAATCTCCCAAAGCCCATTTGCCATAAAGGACAAGACATAATTAAAGCTGCTGGCCTAGCTGCCATACTGTACATTTCTTGTGCCGACCATTTTTGCTGCTTCACCCCCTCGTACATTATTCTTTATTCGTCCAGCCATGGATTTTCTAATGTAGATATATTTTGCTTAAAGTGGTGCCATAACTCAACACATTTTCTTGTCTGAATAGAAGAGCAAAAAAAGTCGTTGTCTGCTTTCTAACTTGGGCTATAATTGTAATCGATTATACTGATCTGGCCCGTCAGTTGTGTTCTTCTCTGTCCCTGTCCTATGTCCTGTCCTGTCCCATGTCCAGCAGACATGTTATAAATATATCTTCATTGGGGGAATTTTTTGTTTAATTTTTTTCCCACTCATCTTGATATAATCTTGATATAGTACTATAGTATATTACTATTATGGGTTAATTTTGATATGTGATCGATGATCATCTGCAGAGAAGCAGTACACCATGTTGTAGTATATGTATATAGCAGCATGTACATTGTATATAAGAGCCATATGCAAAATTTCAAACGTTTGATGTATGGCAGTGTCCAATTACTGAACTGAGTAAGAAAAATTCAGGTCAAGATCGTTAATTTCTCCTCCTCATCCTCCAAACTCTGTATATTGTTAAGGGGGTTGTTTGGTTCCTCTTCCGCATGTGCACCGATATGTAGCTGAATTATTGCATGTGTTGTACACATATCTAGGCCAAGATGACCTTTGATCTTAGTGACGTAGTATACTCTGCAGGATTTTGCAGGGTTAAAAAGTAAAATTAGTGGAGGAGTTGTGCATGGTGGTATTTTCAAGACTATGTCCATGGACTTTTCCTCGGACTTTTCTTTGAATATGTTTGAATGTTAGTTTATTTTGAGTAAGTTGAATAGATAATAATAATTGTATATGTGCATGCACTAATGCTGGATGTGGTTAGGAGTTTTAGGACTCATGTGGATTATTTACAAGCAATACGTGCCATCATGTACAACTGCAAAGCTTTCCACAATAATGCTCATTGATGGCGTCATAGGAGAAAATATGTTCCAAAATATACAACATAACACACAAGCACGTGTTATACTCCCACATAGACTAACACCAGTCCCCTTTTAACCCCCCTACAAAAGCACTATTTTAAAGATAAAAACATATGAGAAATAAAACATTTGGCCAATGTGTGAATGTGCATGAAGAGACATTCGTAGGCGTTCAAAACATTCCTTTCTACAATAACACAAGGAAATTTATATAGTGGTACAATGAACCCAGAACCCAGAAACAAAATAGCCACAGATTCCTCAATATATACAAATGTACATGTAATAATGACAGTGGAAATATTGAGTGAAATTGGAGATTTTATACCATGAAGAGAAAATAAACATTTCTGTTTAAATTCTTCTGTGAAATTTAAAATGTTTATATAGTACATATTTGGAAAATAGTACAAAATACTGTGAAAACTGATGACTTTTGAGTCCTATATATTCCCTATAGTTTGCATGGGTAACAATACAGAGTGCAGCTTAAAATTGTTTGGACTTGTTTTACATAGTCTCCATGCATTTAGTTCGTAATTGCTGCATTGACAGTTTAGGATGGAACTTGGGTCACGGATGTGACGTCACAGGTAGGCGTGGCCTAATTCTGCCTCGCCGTGATTGGTCAAAATCTGGCCAAGTACCATCCTATACTATATTATTGACTTTTCAATGTTTAGCACAAAAATCCAGAATATTAGTGAAAATAACCTATAACAAATTGATTTTCGGTTGGACTTAATAATTTGAACACTAGTAATTTGTTGACTTGACCCATATTGAAAAGACAATATTTTTTAATGTATTATATAGATAGAAAGATCAAACAAAATGAGAACACGTGATAAAAGTTTGATGGAACAATGAGCTTCTAAATCCATTTGAGGATAGAGATCAATGAATATGATTGTGATTGAACAATAGGATGTAATATTTTTTTAATTCAGCAATATGGCTGAATGTTTGCCATTTTGTCTTTTATAGCTGCAGGAACATTTTTAAGTGTGCTTCAAATTTAATATCAAATAAATTAATCCCATTTTGATATTGTACATTGAATGCAACCATTGCTAACAAGCAACTGAGATAAAAACAATATAAAATTAGGATTATAATTTTTACAAGAGATGATATAGAAAGAAATAATTTAAATGATGTTATTGTAGGATTTAATTTAAATTTGTAAAGACAGGAGTGTTCTGTGACACTAACATAATAAATAAATGCTCCCTTATCCAAAAATTGATTTTTAGTAAAGGCACTTAATATCTAACTGCGGAATTTTATTTGCTTTGAACATGACACAATTCACACCATCATGCATTCATACATAATTAAAGTACGTAATAAAATGGGAAATTTATAGTGATAATATCGAAGCTTAAAAGTTTCAAATGACATTTATATGTATGTAGATGAGTACGTTTATTGAATATTAAACAGGGGATAAGTTTTAATTGCTAACCAGTGGAATAGTGTGCATAACATTCACTTGTGTGATATTCTCAACTTGGAATGACATAAATCACTTTGTGCCATGTTTAAATCAATTGTATAATTGAATCGGTCAATGTGTGACACCCTGTAATTAATTATCTTGGCGAATTATCATGTCAACTTAGTATAATCTGTTGAAACGTCCTCCATGAATATTTTGTTGTAGTATTAATTGAATAGGAATTTTTAAATTGAATTTATAGGAATGTTTCATTTGAAAGGAATGTTGAAAAAGTTTTTGGGGAGCATGCATAAATAACGTTGCTTCAAAGTTATCAATATGATTACATACTGTCTGGAACATAAACAAAGTTCCTTAGGCTGTATATGTATT
The DNA here is from genome assembly GCA_034696005.1 of Glomeris marginata. Lineage (NCBI taxonomy): Eukaryota > Metazoa > Arthropoda > Diplopoda > Glomerida > Glomeridae > Glomeris > Glomeris marginata. The sequence continues at coordinate 17,751 of JAQFZQ010000944.1, forward strand.
TTATGCAGAATATAGATATATATGTACAGTCTAAGGAAGTTTTTTAGTTGTTGTTCCTCAGTTCCACTGAACTCTGAATTTGTTTATATTCTGAATATAAAGGACAATGAAGAAGAGCAAGTTTATAGGAAAAGTATCACACAAATCACCATGGAATTACTTATTTTGACTTAAAAAGAAAAAAATATTATGGCAGAATTTTCAATATGCGTGGGTCAACAGTGACTCGGCTAGACTTTACACAATTTCTTAAATGCAGTTTTAAATGCCTATAATAAATTTAGTCTGTGTTAGAGTAATAAAATGAAAATAATTATGGACATTGCTTAATTTTTGCAACATGTTCAAATAAACTTAATTAAAAATCCGTATGAAACTATGTATACGCAGTGAAACCTGTGAACTTGACCACCTTTTTCAGACTAAGAGCATACGGTTTGTATGGGGAGTGGGCGGGGCATCTGGTATGCTCTTAGGGTGAAAAATAGTATAGCCCTAGTATTTGAAGTTAATAGACCCCTCCTACTCCAGTGACGTCACATGATGAGAGGGGCCTGTTTGCTTCAGATAAGAATAAATTCAACCAATCACAAAAGGGCAAAAATTGACCACGCCCACATGTGACGTCACTTCCGGTGCCCAACCGCCCTGCTATACTACTGAGCAGTTTGTTGCTGACTGTTTTTGCATTTCGAATCCTGTAGATGGCACTGTGCCATCACCACCACAACCACCACCACCACCACCACCACTTTGACCACCACCTGTTAATTTAATCTTTAAGCATTAAGGGGCATTGGAGCATAAAGCTGTTAAAATTGTTGTTCAAATTGCTGTATGCATTTCTACCAGGTTCCTGCGGTGAATATTCTAAACACTTATTTCGTTTTCGACAGTGTCCAGAAAAAGGGCGAAAAGTGAGATAAGGATATAGAGTTTATGTTATCGACGGGGTATTTTTCTTACAAAGAATTGCCAGTCACGGAAGCACTTGTAAAAACATACCAACGTTAGTGAAATGCAATTTGAACTGAACGGCAATTTCTTTTTAAGATGCAAGCAAGATGAAGGCATACACTCTTATCTAAGGAAATCCGGTTAAAGCGAATAGAGATACAGTGGAGATGCTCCCATAGTTGAACTCTTTCTTATCTTCACACCCACTCACAATGGATACAAGTAGATGAGATGTTGATAGTATTCATGCTTCTTTTTTTCTTCATCTCACTTTTTCTCTCTCTTTATATCCCCCTTCCAAATACCATTGACACTGACAATCGATCAAGCACAACATTGAAATTGTTCCTCGAAGCGAAATAAAAGTTCCATTTGTTCCAACACTGCACAATATAAATGCAATTCGAAGACATGCACTGTTCAATTGTTCAATATGCAGCAAGTGTATATAATGAGATTTCAGGGAGTGTATGTGACAGAATGGAACTGAAAACTTTGAGACTATAGCTAGAGCAGCTATATATCATGCAAAGTCTTGTTACGTTTTGCTCCAAGATAAAATTTAAAGGTGAACTAGGACATGGTTTTGTATAAGGTACATGAAGAAATAGAACAGTGAAGAAAACAAGTGTTCCAGAGAGGAGTTCAACTGGCATAGGAGGACCTCCTAACTTAATTACCCCATCGAACTTTAATTGCTAATAAATTGTCTACTAATTTATTAATTTATACACACACAAAACTTTTACATGGAAACCGTGCTGGAAAAGGTACTGGGTTGCGAGCGGCTGCGAGTATGGGCACTCACTGTTTTCAGAATTTGGCAACACTTTTGTCATTGTGGCTTGTGGATTGGCTGAGCTATGATTATAGGCGGGGCTTCAATGTATATATATACATTTGCAGTTGGAAATGCAGTTTGTACAATGACATCATTCAGTAGGATGTCATTGGTTGAGGCCATTTCATTCTTTTGGAGCAACATGCACTTCATACTGAGCTACTGTGACATCACAAGGTGTGACATCACAGATCAGTAAAATGCTCATAACTTTTGTTTTTCAATTTGTAATCGATTTCTGCTTGTCCCAGTGTTATAAGGGACACAATAACTAATTAAAAACCCATTATCAGGGTACGGTTCAAAATCAGGTCAGTTCACCTCTGGTTAAAGGTGAACTGACATGGACTCTGAACTGTACTCTTTCTGGCCAATCATGGACAGACTAATTGTCCAGTAGTCCCAATTTACCCAATGGCAGGGTTGGTCATAGTCCACTTTTACCGCCCTGTCAGTTCACCTTTAAAGTTGAAACCCATGGTTGAAAAATACTATATGGCCCCTGATAACAGGGATACTGTATATACTGTATAACTACACTGATATTTTTTGGTGTTTTCAAATTGGAATCAGTGCAAAGTAACTGGAATGTTTTAATGGAAGAAAAGGCACTTGACTCAGATGGAAGAAAGTGTAGGTGTATAGGTGTTATGGATAGGAAAGACGATAAAAGGGAGTATAACTGGGTTGGTGTTGGAAGCATAGCACCAAATTCACCAATCTTTTGGCGGCTGTCAATCAGCACAAAAAAGCTTGCGATATAAACACAGGAGCTTGGGTGTTTCATGGTGGGTTACGTAAGCCAGTGTAAACACAGGAAATGGCACGAGTGGCCCCCAGCGAGAAAACGCAGAATTGCGATTATTCTTCACTAATGGCTGCCAAAGATGGAGGAGCAGAGAGAAAAGATGAATTCGGTGTTGCATGAGTCATGCAGACGGACACAGACACAGTGTTGAACGTTCATGTTGTCGCTCATCATCATCAACACTTCACTTGACTCTGGTACTCGGCAACAGCTCTTTTGCCCCAGCCTCCATTGTTTTCTCAGTCACGAGTTGAAAACATACTTTTGTAACAGCACAGATACCTTAACTCAGCTGTCCAACCACAAACCTCCTTATTGGAAACTTAGTTGTCAAAATTGACCACCAGTAAAGCTGTAATGCATAACTATATAGGTACCGTAAATTTTCTTACTGAAGCCCGGGCTTCTATTCAAAACAAACCGGTTTTCTTACATTGGAAACCGGTTTTTAATCATTGACCGGGCTTTAATTGGAGACCGGCTTATTTTAGAAAATTTACGGTAAGACCGTTCTGAACTCTCTATGCAAACCCTAATGGGATATAGGTGTACAGAGAGTTCAGAATCACCCTGTATATCATTTATACAACAGTTGATAGTAATTAAAAGTTATGGACACACTGCTTGTGTATTGGACCCGTTAGCATAAGGATTATTATTATAAAAATTAAAAGTTATGGATACAAAGAACATGGTGGTCAATTCAGATTTGGGCGCCATCTTTGGTCAAAGATTTGTTCCTTTCATGACTTCCAATCATATTCAATACTAGTATTAAATGGAAAATGATATGTTACTATTTTGTATAACAGTTTCAGAGAATGCAGTAATTATAGTGGTGCATAACATGATCATCAATTTATCATGTGGTTATGGACGCCATCTTGATACTTATAGATAGAACCTTGCTAGCACTACAAAGCATGCAAACCAATAGAGCATTTTATGGATTTGACCAAGTCTAACTGTATATTAAATGGTACTATAATACGAGGCTCATTTAAAAAAAATTAGGGCCGATTGAGTATACATAAAAACCAATTAAGGTACAAAAATGTCTCGGTTGTTTCAAACATATGCACCACCGCTTTATTTTACAGTGTAGTCACCATAATTTTCCAAGCGCCTTAGACACCGTAAAAAATGTTTTTAAAGCTCCCCGCATGAAATTTGTTACCGAAATTGGCTAGTGACCATAAACGAATTGCACACACACAGTAATATCAACTGATTGGCCACCTAGCCTTCAAGTTTTCAACCTGCTGATGTTTTTTGTGTAACCTTGATTGCAGATGGGTGCAGAAATGAACAATCCCTCAAGTTGTGAAGTCCGGTTAGTAAAGAGTTGAAAACGGCAGTGATGGACTGGTTAAACTCCAAGGCGGCGGAACTTTATTCAGCGGGCTTGAAAAACATTTTTTACGGTGTCCAAGGGGCTTGAAAAATTATAATGACTACACTGTAAAATAAAGTGTTGATGTAGTATATGTTTGAAACAACCGAGACATATTTTTCCGTTAATTGGTTTTTGATTTCTACTCAATCGGCCCTTACTTTTGAAATGAGTCTCGTATAAGTTACACATTGACTGAGATATATCCACTTATTTCGTGGTATTAGTGGTGTATAGTGGAGGTTTTAAAGCCATATATCCTGTGAAAATGCCAATTGAATACACCAATATCCAAATGGGTGTAACTTCCTCATCTTTGGGTGTTTTTTGTTGTTTTTTTTTTGTTGTTTTTTCTTACGGCTGCTGGTTCTTCTTCTAAGTGATGTGGCCACACCAGAAACTGAGATCGTTTTCAGTATAGAGCCAAAGGTGAAGAGGAAAAAAAGAGGAAGTTGTTGGAAAAGAAGAATACTGTGGCATTGTGACTGAGCACTCCTTAGGTTCGTGCTTTTTTGCTGTTGGCACACTGATCTTTGGTCTTGTCAGGATTGGTCAAAGTCTTGCAGAACATGTTTAACACTACTTTCACACGCTCACTATACATAAGCAAACAAACATGCACAAACACAACCTATAACAGCTCATCGAATATTCTGCTGGCTCAGAAATTAATATTCCTGTACATGCATTTTCACATGCACACAATTATGTTTACAAAGCAGTTCTTTCTATGAAGCAATTAAATTGATGTCTTTAAAGGTGAACTGACAAGGTTTTGTAACATACCCTGGAAAGTGTGTAATTCTATGGAATTGATGCCAATAAAACGATTGGCGCAAACAAAACTTTTTTAAAAAATTGTTACAAAAAGTTACAAGTAGTTAAAGAGGGCGTCAGGGAAGGATGGTGTCACCGCGCTGGTGTCACAGTGTCCTGTTTTGGCAAAGTTTGAATTTTCGGGCGATGAGGCTAAGTGCCTCTGCATTTTCAGCCAATGGCAGAGCTTACTAATGGTGCTCCAGTGTACATATCTCAAAATATACTGCTCATGCAGTGCATTCCACAGATATGAAACAAAATAATTAATATATGTGGTAATAATGCTTCAAATGGCCTCAAATTTTCAGACAATGGTCCTAAATTAGTGGCAATCAAATGGTAGCTTTTTCAGGGTATGTTGCAAAACCTTGTCAGTTCACCTTTAAGAAAAAAATTAAAAGGGAAAAAAAGTCTATGGAATATTGTATTTTCGAAAATATGGAATAGCAATTTGTAAAATGGATAAAAAAGCTTGGTTGCATGTCTTCCCTTTCTTGTTTCACATTTTGCATGCAGGGTGAAGTTGCTTTTTTGTTTCGTTTCGGTTGCTTTGAATTTGAATTGGCCAATTTTCATAGGGCATTAAAATATTTTGGTTGACAGGAAAGAAATGAAGCCTTGTCAACACCGTTTTATTTTTCCTGGAAATACTTTTTTCTGCTCTATATATGTGAAACGTGTCCTGCATGCAAAACATATATATCCATGTTGGTTTTCCATATGTTTATGGTGGTGCATTGTCTGCTTTTATTGTGTTAGTAGGAACTGTAAAATGCAGCCATATTTTCTGTTTTGTCTTACATATCCAGCAGTTGGACATGGACATGAAAACAAATGCGAACACAAATGTCATGGCTTTTTGGACCGAACCACATACTGTGTGTGCACCATTTGTAAAAGGTCGCAACCGAAAGATATTTCTTGAAGGTTGGCCGCCTTTGTTTCTTTTTTATATATGTATATTTAGTGATTTTTTTGTTGTTGCCTGGTATACGTGTCTGTTGGAAGTCTTCCACACCCTCCATAAATCACAATATAACGTCATGCAACATGGGTGCATATGGTGTACATACAAAGCCAGACTTTGCATTTTCATGTGCAGTTGTCCTCTTGCTTTATTCAGCTTAATGGGGAATTTATAACACTCTGCCTTGCTCTGTCTGTATATGGATGTCTTGTATATATTTTATATACTTAGTACACACATGTGCTCTATTTTCTCTCTGGCAACATTTATTCGCCTAATCCAAGGTCCCATAACTGAAGGAAATCAAATTAGAAGTCTCGTTTGACTACAATTAATATCACTCTTGTGCCGCACAATGACTGGAACTTGTGGCAATTAGTGTAAACAAGTTCTCAATTAGGGTCATCGTTTTATTCCTGGAAAAAGTGCGATTTTAATTATGTATACATACACTCAGAAGATAATTTTCAGTGGGCATTTTTTATAGGTGGTGTTTTTTTAATGGATAAATTCAGTACATTAAACACAATTAGTTTTTAACATATACACAATGCAGAACATTGCAAACAAAATATTTGAAACAGTGCCCCAATTATACAGGGTGTATCATTGTCCCTAACCGCCCCCATAGTTCACAAAATATACGTGTTAGTGAAATATGGTTTTGGGACAGTATAGGAAAGCAAGGATGAGGAATTCAAT
>JAQFZQ010000945.1:0-24228 GCA_034696005.1 Glomeris marginata
GGTACGCTCGAGCATGCGCACTAGAACGTACCGGTCGGTACCGGTGCAGGGTTGAGGGCAGATTGCAGACGCTAGTGGAACACGTGCATATATATTGGAAACGTTTTGACAGGAAATTGGACAGCATGTGCTGTTTTTTGGCAACGATGAGTGAAATCATTGAACTTGTACAAGCGCACAAAATAAATAATGCATCCAATAACATTAAAAAAAACACGTTCTGACTACTTTTCATACCTGATCAGAAAAGCTCACACTTCACCCTATTGTGAATTAGCAAGCTGCAAATACGTGGAGCAGTAAAATGAAGTCCTGGTCACCTGTATGGAGTGTTTGCAAGTGTTTGCAAGTGCTTCCAACCGCGTCACTGGATGATAATTTGCAAAATGGCGACCTTTTTTGGTGGTAGGCTATGGCAAAGTGCCAACAGTATATATCCCGTTTGCTCGGCCTCCAAATCTTGTATAAAAGCTCATTGGCTTTTAACCTCCAATCTTGAAAGAAATATATATTGCCTGTTGTTACTTCAGAACAGCATTATAAATAGCAGTGAAGGCGTTGATCTGTGCACGAAATTTGGCTTGGATTTTGAGGTGGACCCAGTCCATCCGTTTGAACTTTGCACCGTCTTCTCGCTTGGAACAGAGTAGGATCAGACGAATTTTTATGAAAATGGATGCTGTTTTTGTAAATTTGTCATACATGTTTGCTTTGAACAGCGGGCAATTGACCGATTTCATTGGTCCGACATTGGTTTAAAACTTTCGGAAAATGGCGTCCATATGTAGGAAAGTATATAGGTACCCAATATTAAATGAAATGTAGTATTTATTTTGTGGTTTATTGATTTTAAAATATTTTACAAAACTGTACGAATGAACTGAAATTCTTATCAAATTCTTTTGTGGCTTACCGCACGTGGGATATTGCAAGTATTATTGCAAATATTATCTTGATGTTTAATCCAACAACAAGTTCAGGAAACACGTGAACAGAATGTCTGCAGCAAAATCTAATCTTTAAAAGGTTATATATCTAATAAAATTCCTTAATCTAATCATGTTTATTAGGAGAAATTTTGCCATATCCAAAGTTCAACAGGTCTTCAAAATATTCCTCAGAGTCTAATAAACTTTGGAAAAATGGTCTGTTGTCCATTAGTGGTTGATCTCCTCCATATTCCTCAGGGAGAATAGCAGCAGGTACATGTTTGTGTAAGCTGCTGTAATCATCTCCATGGATGTAAATCTGTAACGATTTTTGAACACAATTAATAAATATCATACTGAGGTTGCACACTGTAACTTTGGTTTATGTACCCTGTCTTGAAAAGTTTTTGTTAAAAGTGCTTTGAATATCATCAGAAATGGTCGGAGTATTGGGCCTTCATTCAAAATATGGAGTGCTTTCATTCGTAGAGGGAAACACATCTAATAAAAATTTATAATTAATATCTTGATCACATATTGAATGGCTTTTGATGAACCAAAAATTCTCAAAAACTTATTACACTGCCCAGAGACTTATACCTGTATCATGACAACAGCATTCTTAATGTCGGATAGTGATATGTTCCTTGCATGATAGAATGAGAAATTCTTAGCATCGGCAATGCCACAGATTCCACATAACTGAGTTGCATTGTCTTCAGCTATTTTTTCCAAGCAAGTCAAGATGGAAAGTATAAAAATGTCCAATTTTAACCGATCTGGATTCCAGTGTACTGTCCAATTATACAAAATATAATCCAACCATGCATTACATACCTATATTAATTTCAATTTTTTTCAAATTTGCTTACCAACTCTCATAATCCCAATTCTTCTTCCTAAGTTGTCTCTTTGAGGCAAAAAGGTTTGGATATTATCTTCAAAAGCATGTTTTAATAATGATGGTTTGGCATTTTTGAATAGATTTCTGTGTTTGTGTCTAACTTTGTAATATTCTTGAATTAGCCTCAGAGCTCTTTGTTTGTCGAATTTTCTGGCTCGAAGAAATCTCAGTAAAAATTCATCATCCAATTTAGCATGAAGTTCTTTATCTTCTGAAATATTGTACAAGTGCACTGTTTTAAATGCCTATTAAATTAATACACTCTAATAGGAATAAACCTAGAATAAGTTTTCGAAATTCTTTGATGTCTTCTTCTTTTGTCTCAGGATTCTCATTTACTTCCTTCATATTTTTTGCTAAGATTTCGGGTAGAACATCATGGGTAAATGTGCTCAATTCTTTGTCCATTTTGCCAATAGGGGCTATAGTTGAAAAATATTTGTTATTTGTTAATGTGAATGTCATTTTATGTATGGCTGATATATTACTTTCCATGTTCATAACTTACAAACAAAAAAGCTTTTCTAATTTCTTAAAATTTTTGAGTCAATGTTTAACTTGTCAGCAACTGCATTGTTATTATAACTATAGAACATGGATAATACTTTAAAAGCCATGTAAATATATTCACAAATGCTTTTCATTCACAGTATGTTTTAACTCGCTTGCGTCTTTGAGTACATGATGTATGTAATATACTTATTATATTAAAAATACACACCTTTTCAGGTCTCCTAAATATGGTCTTTCCCTGAAATTCAGCAGTCACATTGTACTGAAGTTGTCCAACTTGCAAGTACTCAATATTGCTACAAGGAGAGATATATTATCAGAGCAGTTTGTATTGTGCAATCACTATTGAGTGATATTTGATATGAAATTGCACTGCTTTGTTTTTCAACTGGAACATACAATTCCTATTTTATAAGTAAACAATTTTAGATGAAATCTTGCCTGGTGTTCAAGGGTATTGAACTGTTTTCTTCTTTTTTGGAAGATGACACTGATGCCTGATGGACTTCAACTTGTATAGTTAGAAAGTATGCAATGTCACAAACTTTTCGGATAGACGGGGAAAGGATTAGATGCAAATAAGCTTCTTACAATTTAAAAATTTGTCAGTATTAAATGACGGCCATTTTTACAATTTTTGCATTATGCAGAATTCGTTGAGACCAATAATAATTTTCACTTACCGTACTTTCAAAATTATTACAAAATATACCGACTATTATTAGTCCTTAAGGATAAAGATTAATTAAAGTCATGTATTCAGCACATGCGCGGGAATGAGTTGCATCTTGGGATAGGTTGGTTGCCATGGTGGAGTAAGCTGTATGAACACAATATACAGGGTGAGTTTTTTGTGTGGAAACTAAGTGCATTACCGAAACTTTTTCATGCTTTTTATCTGCCCTGCTTGCCTGTATTCACATTGGTTTTATATAAGTATTATTGGTATTATATCCTAACGTTTTAATTCTGTATACAAACAATAACCGCCAATTCTCCTAAACAAAGGATATTTCCGTGCTGGAAAATAATAATTAATTCAACATGCACAGCTTTTAAATTAATTGACCTATTTCACGACCGCTTCGATTGGCTGCGGTGTAGTGGCAAAATGGCGGTCGTCGGTGGACAACTTACCCAAAATACAATTAAAATGCGATATTTAGAGTTAACAACCTTGAATACTATTCAACTTTCCCTTCAAAGTTATTAAATGTTATTATTTTTATGGGAATAACTCAGTAAAAGCTGAAGCACATGTTTAGCTATCCTACCGACAACCGCCATTTTGCAGCTTTCAGCATGGGCGGAGCTTCGGTGAAATAGGTCAATTATAAACTATATAAGAATATGAACGATTTTACTGTATTCAATGCGTTATGATTGCAAATTGTCGGAATTTAACTTTCGAAATACAGAAAACGACGTTTGAAATTCGCGCAAAGAATGGCGCAGCCAATCGCAAGTCATACGTGCATTGCATTTCGCCATCTAGCGACAGCTGAACGAGCTGAAGAGAAAGAATTATTGTCGATGAAACGGCGGGGGCAATGTTGGGCGGGGGGCAGGCGGCTGGTAGGCTAATGGACCAGATGTTCGTTATCAACAAAACTTCGCAACATAAAGTTATTAATATACATATCCATCGCTCGCAAAATAGTGTATGCAACTCAGATTGTAATCTTAGATTGTTGCTGATAGCAGGAAAATATTGTACGATTTTGATTGATTCTTGAATTGTACTACACAGGTACTACATTGCACCGTTTTGAGCAACAACGCAAGGACTTTTCATTCGTAATGGCCGCCTTGTGTTGGAGTCGGCGCATTTTTCACTGAATTCTGCGCGTTGAATCGTTTTTTCGCATGCATTAGGCTTTCAATCGAGCATCTAAAGGAATGGCTACGATTCATTTCGTCGTTCACACACTTCCTGGCACAGAAGAGCATCTAAATGAAAGGTAATTGGAAAACCAATTTGTTCGCCCTAATCGCATTTTGCGACATTTAGGGTTTGTGTGTGTGTGTGTACGATATTACTGCAACGTATGTCACATGTTATTCGCGATTTATGTTCGAAATACTAGCTACAGGCACTGGATTTCGTGTTCTAACTGTGTTATCAGGTGATTGTAACGTAGTTAAGTATAAAATCGTCGCATTTGTTAACTTGAAATTTTGCATCACAACGTGCATAAAGGTGGGTAATAAAATGCTAATTGAAGGTTTGTTCGATTAAAAATGGTTTCAATTGTTGTTTTTGCTGGTTTCTATTGATGCGGTCATTGTCTGGAATGACTGCATTTTGCGTAATTCTTTTGAAATTGTGTTAGGTTTTCAGTGGAATGTCCAAATGTAACCGAAAAAAAAATGCCTTGTTGGAGGTCATGGGCTTATCTGTGAACCAGTATTTTTTAAAGAATCCTCAAAGAATAAAGGTTTACAGGAATGAAATTACATTTTGTAAAGGTTAAATCTGCTACTTTTATCCTAAATGCAATGTAAAATAACAATAATTATACTTCTAAAGTTTGTTGGGAAAAAATAATATCCTTCATATTCTTCACTATATTTTAATTTTTAGTAATTTAACCAATTTAACAGGCGATGTGGATTAATGAATAACCAGCAGAAGTATGTTGGCTATTTGTTTATACTTCACTAATTTATTTCACAAGATGGATGATTACAAATGTGTAATTTTGGTATTTATTTTGTGTTTATAAAAAGGAAAATGAATGTAATATCTGTAAGCAGAAGATGAGTTTGTGAATGTTGAAAGGAGATGATGCAATTAATTATTATATAACAGTGCGTTGCCTTGTTTTTCATGGCTACTTTTGTCATTGATTTTGTATTGATTGGTTATCTTTGTTTGGCATTGACAGGTTGAAAGAGGTGTCCGATAAAATCAATAAGTTTGGATACTCGTCTCTGCCATCAATTGCTTCAGCTACTAAAACAACTTCTGTAAGACAATGTGCAGTGGGACCCAATCACTTTGCATTCCTTCTTGATGTAAGTGAAAATGTTTCATTTTTCTACACAGCTTTGATGAAATGTATTTGCATTATGATTTGTTCATCATGTTCAGTACAGGAATCAAAAGTTTATTACGTGTTACATTTGTGTTTTCAGCCTCCCATTAAGAGATTTATTCAAATATAATGCATTGTATTACAGTACATTTTGATTGTTAATTTTAATTGTTATTTACACTTAGGATGGACGTGTTTGTCGCACGGCTTTCTCAATAATAACTGACCGGCTAGATCTGAGCAAAAGCGAGCCGGTCAAAGGGTACGTCGGACCACTGTAATTAAAAGATTTTTTCACCTATCTTTGTTATTTTTTAACTGTGTGCATAACAAATGAGCTTAATGGACGTGTTTCAATGCGAAATTTGTATAGATTGTCTTCAAAGGCAACGAGTGGTGCTCAGTCTGGAACGCGGCAGCCAACCAGGACCCGTGGCCGTATCATGAGGACAACCGGCCAAGGACGTGGGTCAAGAGTGATCCTGGGTGCTCGGCCGGTTGTCCCAGCACCGTACGTTCCCGAGGAATTGGTGTCTCAAGCCCAAGTAGTTCTCCAAGGAAAGTCACGCAATCTCATCATCAGGGAGCTGCAGCGCACAGTACGTTTAAAATTTGCTCAGTGGCAAAAACTAGTAATTACAGGGTGTCTATTCATACTGGAAATCCTGGAATTATATAGGAATTTATTCATTGTCCGTGAAATCCTGGAAATATACTTGAGTTATAAATATCCTTGAAAATTACTGGTAATATGCTGGAATTTTGAATTGAAAGTTAAGTAGACGCCCTGTATAATATATGTTATGAATATGATGGTAAGATTAAAGTTAATTTGTTACCTGTAATTCAGTAATTTGTTTCATGGTTAGTATTGAGATTTTGTTTACAAGTTTATTAATTTTTCCAGTGCTTATATAAGTATTATTAAGGGGAGAAAAAGCATTGACTTGGGGATTTGTGGGAAATTTTCAGAATCTGGATGTGAATCTTGCGGTGAATAATTTGCTGAGCAGAGACGACGAAGAAGGTGAAGATGTTGATGATAGCCAGGATTCATACGTTCCAGGAGGTAGATACTGTTCAATGTCTGACTTTTTAACCACTTCCCTTTCAGGTAGTTAGTTTCTACAATATTTTAATTTCGCACTTTGATTTTGTTCAATGCAATGAATATTCCATCTCATATAGGACATCAGTGTTCAATAATGTATTCATCAAAAAATCGTGTAGATGAATAATGTACGAAGCTAAAAACGGACATGGCTGGTTAAAGTTCATTCATAAGCACTTATTTTTTAATGAAATATAGGTGACAAGTAATAATTATGGCATCGATTTATAAATAGTTTTAAAATATGAACACTGCCTGTGTACCTAAAAGGAGACAGTTAAATGGGAATTTTAAATATGGCGTTTTTGATTAGTTTTTCGCAAATTTGAAAATAATCTACTGTCATGAATTGGTTCACAAAAGAACGTTGATGGTTTAGTAGTTTCCTTTTGCGTTCAGATGATCTGATTTCACTCCTGGACGCCGGCATCCACACCGATCATCCCAGCGTGATCATCGATGCCGACGCCATGTTCTCCGAAGACATGTTCAACTTCTCCAACTTGCGCAGCCGTGCGAGCAACAGAGGCCGTTCGGGTACGTTATACACCCAGTATTGTATTAAAGTTTATCCAGGGAAAGGTAATAATGAGTTCTGTGCAGGTGAACGTGACCGTGATGCGGACAGGGACCGCGACAGGGACACGGTGTTCCGATTCCGCGAGAGACAGTACACCGGTTCGAGGCGTTGGTTGGAAACGGCTCTTAGGGACACCAGCATCGGTCCCGGTGCCGAGAAAGAAGGTGGACCTGACAGTAAAAAGAAAGATGCTCCACCTCCTAGTCCGATATGGGTTAGCGACGATCTGGAGTTCTGGACGGAGAGATCCACACCTGCGCAAGGACCTTCGACCACTCTGCCTATGCCGAAATTCGTGCAGATTGCAGCTTTGCACTCCGAACTTGTTGCCGTTTCCTCATCTGGACAGATCTACCAGTGGAAGTGGGCTGACCTGGAAACCTATCGGCATCCGGAGGTGAAATTTTCAATATATACAGTTAACACAGTCAAACATCAATAACTGAACTTCCATAATTTGCTTTTTTAAAGAATCCAAACGTACATCACCCGAAAACCATACCATTGGGTTTAACAAATGAGAAAGTGACAATGATTGCAAGTTGCAGTGTTCGTGCTACTGTTGCCACAGAGTCTGGAAAGGTACTTAATCATTCTATATTTATAAAGAATTTTGTATAAATATTAAATTGAAATTCATGTATAATTCTACATTTTGAAACTTTTTGTTAAATTATTCTCCAGGTTTGCACTTGGGTTGATGACACTCTAGCCAGTATGGCATCCAAGTTGGAACATCCAGCACAGTCATTTGCAGAGTTTCAAGTGGATAAGATCGCAGCCTTATATACGTGTCCACCTTACACTTGCGCGCGATTGGAATCGGGAGCGCTGTATTGGTGGTAATTACATCTACGGTTTATTCACTGTAAGTTGTAGTACGTAGCGGATATTATTAAGAGATTATTTGTTTGCTATTTTAGGGGAGTTCTTCCTTTCTCCCAGTGGAAGAAATTGTGGGAACGGTCTCGAGCGAAGGCGAGGAAACAAAGACCTTCGACGACCGCATCTGAAATAATAACCGGGATGCAGGTAAGCGTCATTCCAATTTATTGTATATTCAATTGTGATTTTGATTCAGAATAGGATTGTTTGATATGATGTTTTGTGTTCCTTGATAGGTTTGCATGAGAAGCAGTCCCATGTACCATCCGGGAGCTATCGGCTTCACAACTGTGTCCGGTATTCCAAAAGTTGGCACGTTGCTGTCGGCCGCTTGGAATCCCACAGATGCATACAGATTTAGGATACTTACACAGACACCAACAATGTAAACAGCTTTTTGTTTGATAATTAAGTTAAATGCTGCACATGATTTTTATAATTGTTAAGCATTAATTTCATTTCCACAATAACCTTGAAGCAGATTTTACCGTAATTAAGTGATTTAAGTAATTTAATTAAAATTGATGCTTGCTGAAGGTGTTAAATAAATAAAGGAACATTAGCTGATTTCTGTTTAAATTCTGATATAATAAACTAATGGAAAGTTTGCTGTAGCATACGCACCTATACATGCTGTCACTTTGAGTTCACTATAAGCGGTTTCTATTGAAATTATTAGTGGTCTATCTGTACCTATTTATTTTGTGGAAGTTAATACGTGAAATTAACCAGTTTGGAATACAATTTTGTTTGATTTGTTAGTGAGAAGAAGAGCGAGATAAAGTTAGAGAGCAGATTGACCGAAAGCAAAAGCGAAAAGACCGATATGCCGCCGCCTCCTTCACCCGCATCATCTACTTGCAGTGACACGGGTTCGCTGACCAGTCCAGCTGCTCACAGTACGTTTACAAAAATTAAATCTTCATTATACACATAATTAAAGTACGTTTGTTAAGTAATAATGTGAATTTTCATCCTGTCATCAGAGAGACCGAAGAAACAAACCGGACCGATAATGAAAGAGGATGTTGAGACGAAGGACGAAGAGAATTGGGCCCTCAAGGATGTGATCTTTGTAGAAGATGTGAAGAATGTGTTGGTTGGACGAGTTCTCAAAGTGGACGGTGCGTACGCCGCGGTGAAATTTCACTCCAAAGACGGTCCTGGTACGCCGATGTCCGACGATGCGTTGGCGCTTCTTCAAGATTGTCGTCTTCTCCGGAAGGATGAACTGCAGGCAAGTTTTTTCCTTGTTGAACGTCTGTTACTATACCTCTTAGACTTTTATAACGTAATAATATATGTTTGATTATTGTAGGTTATCAAATCTGGAAGTTCGCCGAGAGTGCTCGAGTTTTTCCAGCGAGTTCCCAAACGGGTAAACATACCGGAAGTTGGGCAGATTCTTGCGATAACTGTTGATGGACAAGGTTAGTACTTGTACCATGGTGCATATTCAACTCTTGCTCATCAGCATTTTCAGATGAATGAATGAATTTGTGTGCTCTTATGGGTTTAGACAGGGTTTTTACATTTTTACAAATACATACGTTTCAAATGAGAGATGTTATAACTTGTTAACTTATTTCTAGGAATTCATGCAATTGTGAAAAATGGCAACAAGCTCAGCTACTTGATTTACAATCTGAGCACTGGAAAAGCAGAACAAGATAGTGTTTTCCCAACAGACACGTTGTCATTCATGGGACTTGATCAGCAAAGCATTGTGCTCAGTAGCTGCGGCGAGGTAATTAACATACAACAAGTTCTGTGATTTTGTGATTTGTATACGTTGATGGCTGATAACTGATGTTAATGAATTTAGCCGAATGAGACTGTGTTACTTCTTCGAGACGGCAATGGTACCATCTACCCAGTTGCTAAGGATTGCACCGATAGCATCAGAGACCCAATGTGGCTTGACCTTCCACCTGCAAAATGCATCGCGCTCGGAGTTCACGCTCTACCCAACGTTAGCACTCTACAGAAAAATAAAGCAGCTATCCTCGTGCTTGTTTTAGAGGTAAATTTACAACCTCTATCACTCTGATTTGTCTTAACCCACTTCCAACTAATTACCGTTGTTTTTATTGTGTTATAGAATCAAAATCTGATGCCGAAGATCCTTCAGTGCGACGTAGAAGGAGTCAAACGCACTTTGGCATCTCTTGAAGAAGAAGCAAACAGTAAATTTTTATATTGGCTTATTTGAAGAAATATATTGATATCAACATAGTTATACATTTGTTTGTAATTTTTCAGAAGGTTTGTCTCATCAGTCGCTTCTTCATTGGATTCTGGCCGAGAGATGCGACGGCAGCCGAAATATTTTCCACGCTTGTATCTCCATGTGCTGCCCTACTTCAAATAAAGAATCTGAATCAAGTATATTGCTTTTTAATCAGTGTTTTTTGTTTGTTAGTTTGTATGACGTGTTATAATCATTTTGGTTTTCAGGTAATAAATTCGATCATCAAGCTGGGGATATCGGGGCTTCGGGATTGGATAGCTTAGATCCTTTATCGGGAGTTCACAGCTCTAGTGGCACAGTAGCTGCAAGAAGGTAACATGAAGTCATTTATAGTGTAACTGGATAGTTTAGATCTTGTTGGAATAGAGTAAAATGGGTGGATCTTTGGTAGCGCTGGCTTGCGAGAAATGATGCGCCGTGCTTCTAACGCTGCTCATTCCGGTACGATTGGCCTGGAAGCAAGAGAAGGTGAACGTGACCCAGAACCTATTCCAACATTGTCCTGGCCTCCCGAACCTTTGGATCCACAACCAGGATCTCCCAGTTCCCAAAATGTTACGTCCGCAACGTACGACGCTCACGACCGGCGCGTTAACGCGATGGCCATCTTACGCCTGCTGTGTGAATCTCCAGCTCTGCAGCTTCACCTGCGAGACCTTTTACAATCTAAGTAAGTTGAAGAAGGCCTTACTACTAATGCTGTTGAAATATGCATCATGTTATCATTTATGTAATGAAGGGACGCTCAAGGCTGCACGCCGTTCATGTCTTCTGTTGCCGGCCGTGCCTATCCCGCTTCTCACGTTCTGCTGGACACGATTCAGAGCTTGTCTCGAGCATCCAGTAGTGACCCAGACACTCAGAAGAAGGTCATGATGACCATGTTGTACCCAAGAGGGTCTGCCGTTGACGATTCGCCGCTTCAAGTTCTCTGCTGCAACGACACGTGCAGTTTCACGTGGACCGGTGCCGAACATATTAATCAGGTGACATATTATAAAGTAACTATAAAGTGTAGCATGTACTATATAATACAATGTGAATACACATTACGAACGGTATTTATTACAAACGTGGGCAAAGTGTTGCGCGGACGGAATGACGCGCGCCGTTCAGCGAATAACTCGTAACTTAATTAAATTATTTGTATTCGCAGGACATTTTTGAATGTCGAACTTGTGGACTGACTGGTTCACTGTGCTGCTGTACCGAATGTGCACGGGTGTGTCACAAGGGACACGACTGCAAATTGAAACGCACGTCACCGACGGCTTATTGCGATTGCTGGGAGAAATGCAAGTGCAAAGCTTTGATCGCGGGCAATCAAAGTGCTCGTTACGATCTTCTCAATCGACTCATCACCGACACGGACCTCGTCACCTTACCCAACAGCAGAGGAGATAACATCTTACTTTTCCTCGTGCAAACCGTCGGTCGCCAATTGCTGGAACAGCGACAGTTCCGGCCCGCACGGTCCAGATCTTCGAGTAGCTCTCGGAAAGCGGTCACCTCTGATCTTGGTAATGAGTTTACTGCAACGTAGATGTTGGATTACAGTGAATTGTGTTAAAATTCATTCACTTGGTGTTTGTATAGCCGACATGCCAGAACATGATCTAGAGCCTCCGCGGTTCAGTCGAAGGACCCTGGAGCGGCTTTTGAACGATTGGAGTGCCGTTCGAACCATGACACTTTCGGGTTCCCGGGAAGGACTACCGTCTGGAAAGTTGCCTGTATTTGAAGAACAAGCTTATTTGAACAGTCAGTGCGGAACAGCGCAGTTGGATAAATTTACACATTGTCTGCTGGTCAAATGCGGCATTGAGGTAGGTTTATCGTGTTCCTTAAGACTGATTTAATCGTTTTCCTCATTCAATTGTATTTGAATGATTCTTAGATGTTGGACACTCTGCTGATCACTCTTATAAGAGAGTTGCAGAACGAGAGCCGCAAAGCCGACGCTAAGCTGGTTGCGTCAAGATTTGTCCGTTCGGTCGCGAGGATATTTGTGATCATCAACGTGGGCATGGCCCCAAGTACTACAAAAAAGAAGAGGTTGGCTAACTGACCTGCTGTGTGATTGTTATAATTATTGTTTAATCAAGTTAATGATAAATACGTTATTTTATTTTTCAGCATTAACAGCGTTTCGCAACCTCTGTCAAAGTGTCGCCGTGTTTTTCAAGCTCTCGTCAATATTGCGATAGAAGAACTATGTGAAATAGCGGATTCGCTTATTGTTCCAGTTAGAATGGGGGTCTCGAGACCAACTGCTCCTTTCACGCTTGTCAGCTCCCATGTGGACATAATTCATGTTAGTAGCATTTTAGTCTACTTATGTTTTATATAAAAAGTAAGATCCGTGGATTGATTGCAATATGGATGTTTACAGGGGAGTGAGGAACTGTTTCTGGTTGATCCTCTCGTGTCTCACGTTGTTGCCCAAGATGCATCGTCACCAGGTCAAATAGCAAGAGCCGATTTCGCTGCCGAGAGCCAACGACCGGTTGGACACGGAGTACCGGTAAACGATGGACGTGTAGAAGAGGAAGAGAGAGCTGTCCGTATTGGGATTACTGCGTTGACTCATCCAATAATCTCATGTTTTTCATAATGTGATTTGATGTTATTTGCAGCTGGAGGTGGTGAACAGCATCGTCAGGGAAGCCCTGGATCGAGAAGAAGAGCGCGAGGACCGCATGGAGCAGTCGGAGCACGACAACGTACCTTTGGAACAGGACGACGAAGGTAGCTTATTAATTTAAGAATGAATGCTGATATTCGTTTAATTATGGAAATGTATTATATCAGGAGGTAACGAGAGCGATATGGAATTGGAACTGTTGGCGGAGAGCGAAAGCGACAGCGACACGAATCACAGCAACCCTGATAACGCCAGCGCGCAGAGAAGTGCAGCCACTGGTGCCACGGCAGGGTCTGATGCAGGTACGTCACAGTATTTATGCTTTTGAAGTTCAAGTGTTAATTTTAGAAATTTGCTCGGTGGTTATTATACGGTAACGCGACATTGAATCGGTTCTAGGTGTTGCGAGCTTGGCGTACTTCTCGGAAGACGACTCCGGTGAATCGACCAACCAGGAAGACGAAGATGAGAGCGATGCTGCCGAAAC
The DNA here is from genome assembly GCA_034696005.1 of Glomeris marginata. NCBI lineage: Eukaryota > Metazoa > Arthropoda > Diplopoda > Glomerida > Glomeridae > Glomeris > Glomeris marginata. The sequence goes on from JAQFZQ010000945.1 coordinate 13,343, forward strand.
GGATGAACACGACGAAGAGGAGTTGGCCTTCCTCGACGAGAACCTGGAACGGCGTAACGTGAGCGCGTCCCACGGTGCCAGGGCCAGTCTCGCTCCTCAAGCCATGCAGTGGGCCATCAGGCAGAGGGACAGCGCGGTCAGGACCGTTTCAACCGCCCCGGGAACCACGACCTCCGCTGGTAAAACACCTCTCGCTCGATGACTAAACAATCTACGAACTTTATTTGAATAATTCTAGCTGTTTCAGCATCTGGAGGTCTGATCTATATTGATCCCTCTTCGTTGAGAAGGACCGCTACCACTGGCACCAGCAACACTACTTCAACTTCTCAAGAACCTGCTACGATGGCCACCACGGCATGTTGCCTAGCCAGGGCTTTCGGAATCGTCATCCGGCAGATTGCGGACTTGCTTCTCATGCTGCAAGATTACCACGCTTTGGCCCTCAACCTGCCGAGGATCCTCGATATATCTTATCAGGAGACCATCAACTTACAGGTATTTTACTGTCTCTGTTGTTTACAATTAGTAACTTGGTAATAATCAACGTTGTAATAACTGATTTATTTACAGATGTATTTGGAATATCACCTGAAGCCCACTTGGGATTGGTTGCTGAACGTGATGGATTCAACCGAAGCTCAATTGAGATTCGGTTCCGCTCTGAGTGATGCATCTGACCCAACTCATCCTTCGCACCCTCTGCATTGCCAAAATGGACGTGGATTGCGAGAACGAACCAGAGGAGACCGACACGCCCACCTTCACGATAACAGGAGAAGAGGTCGGCTTACAACAACCGGTACGCCACACTTCAGTGATATTTGCGTTGTAAGGATGAACAGTGTATAATATAAGGGTTTTGTAATGCTACTTTCAGGTTTGGATCCGTTGTTCGCGCGCAGGGATTTCCTTTCGTACTGCCTTTCGCTGATGCGGTCGCATAACAACGAACACTCCGATTCGCTGCCGGTCATCGATGTCGCTGCTCTGAAGCACATCGCTTACGTATTTGATGCGTTCATCTATTACCTGAGGTCTGGGTCTGTGGGATCGGACTCGGAAGCGTTACGAGATGGACTGGCCCTCGACCCGTGGAATGATCAGGTTGATAAATTGCTACTACTAAGTACTTCAAACATTGATTTGTTTTCTTATTTTCATGTTTTGATTTTGTTTATTTATTTATTTATTTATTTATAATAAGTGAACATAATCTGTTTAGATAAGTATTCATTCAGTTGCATTTTAAGTAATAGCGAGTAATAGTGTCTTAAAATGTGGATCTATTGATTTGTTCATATATCTATCTATTTATTTGTTTGTCTACAATGTTATATTTATTTATTTTTTGATTTGGTATTTGTGTTAGGATGAAAATGATAATGAAGAGCCAGAGGAAGACCTCAGTCACGGTGTTGCCATGGAAACGGATAGTATAGATGAAGAAGTTCACGTCACCGTACCATCATCTAAAGGACGGAAACATTCGTTTTTCCACCGTTCGGAGTCGACGCTGTTCGTCGGTTGTCCTCCACCGGATCCATTTACCACTCCGCTTAACGAAGCATTGCCACTGGCTGATCAACCTCATCTACTGCAACCAAACGCACGAAAGGAAGAGCTCTTTGGCATCCCTAGGCAACTCGTAGTGGTGCCTCCAACGGCTACCGAAAGCACTTCGACTGGTTGCGTGTTTCAGCAAACTCTTCCGATACGTCTCGGCCTGTCCGCTCGAACTGCCGATTGCACCTCTCAACCGTCTGCATCTTCATCAACCATGTCTTCATCGATGATCCCACCACCGATGCCCCCACCACCTCCTCCTCTTCCTCCGATCGCATCGGCCCCACCGCCACCTCCGCTTCCTCCGCCACCTCCACTCAGAAATCAAGATTCAATGAACTCCGATCACCTGCCAACTGCACCTAGGGTCTCTTCCAGCCTGGAAGATCTCTTTGAGCAATTGCCCACCGGAACCAACCTTCTATTCATGTCCGAGCAAAGCATGACAAACTCCGGTTCGGGGTCGGTTCCACCGCCGGCTGGTTTGGACGCGGCATCCATGTCCAATTGCCTTCCGCCAATGTCTTTGGCCGAAGTCACTCGGGCACCGATCATAGTAGCTGCACCTCCTACGCCGAAGAAATCCGATGAAAGGCTGCCGCCGAAGCCGAGTGTCATAGTACTCGCAAGATCTGCCCATGTCAATTCTCATGCTGGGAATATGAACATGGTAACACTATTTCAGTTTTACATATTGTTTGTTTACGTGATACATGAAATTGTTATTTATGTTCAGGCTACGGACATGACTCCGAGGATGGGTAACAACGCAACTGGCATGCAGATATCTCCTAAAACGGGACCATCAACCCCTTGCGGTCCATCGAACTTGATGTCTGCGTATTCTCAGTCTGCTGGCCATTCCGGCATTGATGCGCCAACCACCAGTTGCGCTACTCCGATGGACATTAAAGAAGATACCGGAAACGTTTCTCACGCCACGACTCCCATCAATATCGCGAAAGATTCTTTACAAGACCCTCTCATCAAGTGAGTCCACGTCATTGGTGTTAAGTACATGTTTCAAAACAAAGATTGAGTGTTAATCTTTTTCTTTTTTTATTCAGCCGGGTTGGAGGCATCATGGGACAGGTTATGTCTCATGACATATTGCTGGGAAGGTGGAGATTGTCCCTAGACCTGTTCGGCAGGGTGTTCCTGGACGATGTTGGGGCTGAACCAGGGTCCATCATCAGTGAGTTGGGAGGGTTTCCAGTGAAAGAAGCCAAATTTCGACGGGAGATGGAGAAATTTCGGAACTCGCAGCAACGTGAACTTCACTTCGATATGGTGCGATTCATTCACGCGGTGCTTCTGTTAATATTGTGATTGCGACACTGCTAATTAGGGATTTTTGTATTGGATAGATCGAGCGTGAAAGAAATATTTTATTGAAGCAGACGTTCAAGGAATTGAACGATCATTACCAGAGTTGTAACCGGCGAACGGCATCTTCGGCTCCTCCGCTCGCAGTAAGCCGCGTTAAGGTTACGTTCAAAGATGAACCGGGAGAAGGAAGTGGAGTTGCCAGAAGTTTTTACACTGCAATTGCCGAGGTACATCCATATGTGTTCCATTTATCAATTTATACCATTAATAAATTCTGAATTGTAAATATCCTAAACTGTTACTGATTGCTTCCCCGATAAACAATATGTTGACTTGTCCAATATGAGGTCATTGGTGTCCAATCATAGGTGAGATAACATATATGTTTCTTCATTTTCCAGGCTATTCTATCGACGGAGAAACTTCCCAACTTGGAGAACTGTCAAGTCGGCACGAAGAGCATGCAATACAACTTAGTTCAACGGATGAGGTCACGTTTCCACGAACGTGAACTTCAACAGCAGCAGCAGCAACAACAACAGCAGCAAAGATGTTCAGTGGGATCTAGAACACGTACTGGTGTTTCCAGTAGCTCCGCGGGAGTCGTTGGCACTGCGGCGGGTGTGGGCGGAGCCGGCTTAGGAGTCGTCGGCGGTGTCCGTGAAAGTCACGAGGCTCGAAGGACACTGTCTTACGATGCCAGACCATTTTACACCTTGAGCGAAGGTGGAGGAAGCAGCCACGGTAACAACGATCATCTCAGTTCGCATCGGCAGCAACTCGGCGAACGGCTCTACCCGAAAGTCCAAGCTCTCAGACCTGCAAGTGTTATTTATATTTGATATTAATGGGAAAGTTTTATTAATAAAGGAGGTTTATTATTTACAGCCGCTGGCGAGTAAAATTACGGGGATGTTGCTGGAGCTTTCGCCGGCGCAACTTCTGCTGCTCCTCGCTTCCGAGGACTCGTTAAGGCAAAGAGTTGACGAAGCCGTTGACATTATACTTTCCCAAGGAAGGTACGTACTTTACAATATTGAAAATGGATCTATACTTCTAATTGAACATCCTCTTAAATTAAAACGTTTATTGAATTATCATAGCCGAGAAAACAATCCAGAGTCCTTGTTGGAGTTGGACATGTTTAACCTTGGGGACAAATCGAAAAAATCAACTTCTGGCCGAAGGAGTGATGCGGAGGATGATGATGACCCTGAAGATAATGCACCACTGTTTTACCAACCTGGAAAGAGGGGATTTTACAGCCCAAGAGCCAGCAAGAATACTCCGGAGAGGTTAAACGCGTTCAGAAATGTCGGAAGGTGGGATTTTCATCTTATTTTGATTACGCCGGAGGATGTTGTGATAGTAATCTGGTAATTTTGTTATCGTAGGGTGATTGGATTGTGTCTGCTGCAGAACGAATTGTGCCCCATATTCTTAAACCGCCATGTCATCAAATACATTTTGGGCCGGTCGGTGCGATGGCACGACTTGGCGTTCTTCGACCCGGTCATGTACGAAAGTTTAAGGCAGTTGGTGCTGGACGCCGAAACCAAAGATTCTTCCACTCTATTTGATGCCCTGGACCTAACCTTCTCCATTGAACTGTGTAATGAAGAGGTAAGTTGTTGTATATGCATTTTACATTTTACCGTGCGTAACTGCATATGTGTCAGAAGCTGTAAAAGTCTGTTATAGAGAAATTAATGATGGGAACAGTAAAATAACTACTTTAACTTTCTTTACGGTCTGTTATTTTTAAATGAGTGACACGTTGATTGAGTGGTTTTTGGTTGGAAACTCTGTTTTTGTTGTGCAGGGTGTCTACTGAACTGGAAATCCTGGAATTATACCTGGTTTTTATTTGGCCTGTGAAACCCTGGAATTAATTCTTAAATCCTAAAATATTTATCATTTTGTTGAGACTATTTGAATTTGGGAAAAACTGTTACCACGTATTCATCAATTTATAGCAGAATTGTGTTTTTGTTTTATGTAATGGCAACTATTTGTTGCTTTATTATTCAATCATAATAACTTTAATAGCTGTGTGTCTTAAAGGGGAAAATGAGTTTTAATGTCCTTGATAATCCTGGAAAATGCACAATTTTTGACATTTTACATAATTTCGTTTATTGATTTAGAACTGTGTTCTAATTTGCTTGGACACTTGTTCATCAGTTTTTATGTGATTAATGTGGTTTGTTATGTAACTATGTTTCACTTTATGTATTTCGTGTCCTGGAAAAAGTTATAAATATCCTTGAAAATACTGGAAATATACTGGAGTTTTGAAATGAAAGTTTAGTAGACACCCTGTACTAGTATTACTAAGTAAGTAACATGTGTTATTTGCATCTAGGGTGGTGATGTGGTTGAACTACTTCCCGGTGGTAAAGATATAGAGGTTACGTCGTTGAACGTATACGAGTATGTCCGACGTTACACCGAGTACCGCATGATCCGAGCTCAAGAAAAGGCACTAGAGGTAGATTAAAGTTTGGGGTGTTGATATTAGAAACTGTGTGCTATGTAGATATAAAATTACAAACGTGTTCGTTTCAGCAATTGAAGATTGGCGTGTTGGACGTGTTGCCAAGCAGTGCCTTGGAAGGATTGACCGCGGAAGACTTGCGGTTACTTTTAAACGGAGTGGGAGAAGTTAACGTGCAGACTCTCATCAGTTACACGTCTTTCATCAACGAGAGCAGTAAGTTATTACGGGGGCGCCAAAAGTTTAATTCGCGTACGAATAAGAGACCTGCGGCGCGTCTGCCGAGAACCGTGGTCGATTTTATCACCGCATTTGGTTTCTGATAACGGTGACTATTACTGTCGAAATTTACTCTCTAGACTCAATTGCGGATATTTTGGTATATTTTGATTTCACTTGATTTTATTGATACATAGTGAGTTTTATTTTTACCGAAAGCTGTGTGAAATAAAAATGTTTTTTTATCGTCGCTGTTGCGTAAGTTTTATTATTGCAGTTAGTGACACTGTACCCGATGTTGGGTGTTTTGTTTTAGATGAAGGCGGAGAAAAGTTGTTGAAGTTTAAACGGTGGCTGTGGTGCATCGTGGAGAAAATGAATAATCAAGAAAGGCAGGATTTGGTATGCAAACTTTATTTACCAATAGTAGATCACATAACCTGTTGCAATGAAATGTTTATAAATTAGTTTTAAATCATTGATACTTTTGATTCAGAAGTGTGAAAGATTCAACAAATCTTTAAATGTTATTCGTAACAAAATAATTTTCTGATCACTGAAATTTCATTGAAACAGGTTACTACTGTATCTATTATTTATGATTTATTATTAGTTGAACTGTATATAGAATTGTACATCCCTCACAGATAATTCCCGAGATTTGTACCATAAAATAACAGTTTTGTGTTTTTATGAATGAAAAGTGAAAATTTATGAATGAAAAGTGGAAATTTATGAATGAAAAGTGCATTTTTATGAATGAAAATTACAATTTTATGAATGAAAATTACAATTTTATGAATGAAAAATACAATTTTATGAATGAAAATTACAATTTTATGTATGAAAGTACATTTTTATGAATGAAAGTGCCATTTTATGAATGAAAATTACATTTTTATGAACGAAGTGCCTTTTTATGAATGAAAATTGCAGAATTATGAATTAAAAGTGCAACTTTATGGTACAAACGGCATGATTAGTCTTTAAGGGATGTGCAATAGCTTTGTGTGTTGAACTGATTGGATAAATTGTTGCTGCGCAGGTTCATTTTTGGACAGGAAGTCCCGCGCTGCCAGCCAGCGAAGAAGGTTTCCAACCGATGCCGAGCATCACCATCCGGCCTGCGGATGACCAACATCTGCCAACAGCCAACACTTGCATCTCACGCCTGTACATTCCGCTCTATTCATCAAAGGCTATTCTCAAAACCAAACTGCTACTTGCTATCAAAATCAAAAATTTCGGTTTCGTCTGAAACTTTCCCAACATTGCCCAGTATCAAAGTAGTATTTCTTTTCCCTCTTTCTTTTTCTAAACCCTTTTTATTTTTTCCCCCTCAAAACTTTACAACTCATTTTGTATTTCTTCCTAGTCACACAACTTCTGAACTTTAATTGGCATCAAGAGGCTGGCTGACTTTTGACTCGTTTGTATTCTGGATATCTGGACGGAATCTGTGTGTACCTTCTGCTAAACCCTTTTCTATTGCAGGCAAACATGAAGTTATAAGATTTTTAGCTAATCGATACGGGATACCGTATCGCGGCAGCAGCGACGTGTAAAATTGAGAAAGTTGTCTCACTGTAAATCATTTTTCTACCGCCATTATAATATTATTACTATCATTATTGTATTATTATAATTATTATTTGTGCATAGATTTGTTTTGTATCTGAACGGTGTTTTTCTCGGTTCCGATCGCAAGTGCTGCTAGCGGTAGTTGGTGGATTTGACGATGATGGGTTGCAGTGATGCAAATGCTCACTTAATTACAATGAATGAAATGACTTTAAATGCGCAGAAAACAAATGCACAACTGATGACATTTCTTGCTTTAGAATACTGTACTTTGGTGAACTACGTATATCGTGTCTCGTCATGTAGCCGTACATACATTAATGTGGAGCATGATTTTGAAAAGCGTTCGTTTCTATAGCAGGGGCTTTAGTTCCATACTATTATTATATAGGCTTAAAACTGTGTGTGAACAGTATCACTGGAATTTCGAGAAATAAATTTTCTTGCTTGCTCACGTTAAAGTTGACATTCGTGTTATCGGTTTCCAGTACAATCTTAATTAGATGTATGGTCATTGCTCTCTCACGCGTTGAATTAGGCTAGACAATTATTTAGAGATGGTGTGCATAAATAATCTGACGTCTATTAAATTTATTCACAGACTCCTGGCAACGGAAACCTGACATTCGTGTTTGCGATTCGGATCACGCGCGCAGTGAACTTGGCAAATGTTGCAGATTTAGGTAAGTATTTTTTGAGGAATGATTTGACATATTGATTTGTATAATTAATTGTTTTATTTTTGCATTATAGTTGCAGCAACTCTGGTTACTTAGTATCTCACTCAATTAATATTACTCAATGTAAATATGTGACAGATACAAAATTGTCACAGCATTTTCGCATTTCCCAATGCATTAATGCTGGACAGTTTTGATGATTTATACCCAATTAAGTGTCTCAATCTAACATGTAACAAAGTTACTTTATTTTTCATAAAAGTTAACATTCCTAAATTGCGTAATTAATAATGTTATCAAGCATTGTTTCACAAATTTAAATTCTACATTCATAATCTTTATATAGGCCTACTAATTTGAATAGTTAATTTACACTAATTAGAAATATGTAAACCTGTAAAGGAAACATTATTTGGAAGATATAATATTCTAATAATTTTTCTACATATATTTGTGGTAAAATTTAGCAATATTTATATATTTTTCGAAGAGCATTTCCTATATTTTATGAAAGTAAAAATGGAATTCTGTCATTTTAACAAATATAAATAAGATATTTTGGAAGGTTTAGGGATCTTGAAAAAGACTATTATTGAATTAAGTTTATTTTTATACACAAAAATCTCGTTTATATTCAGATTTGCTTTCCATTATTGGGACAAACTACTTATTTGTGGTAATTTAAAGGGCAATTTGACTTAAAATAAATAAAACAATGACAAACTTCCTGTTACTTGTTTGCATTTAGCAGCCCTAAGTATTTACAGATCGCAAGGATAAAACTAACATCATTATATATTCAGTCATTTGCGAAATAAATAGTTTAAATTTTGAGATTATGATATGAAATTTTTGTCAGATATTTCCAAGATATTTCTGATAATGTTTGACATCATTTCCTTATATTTTCGGACTTAGTTCTCTCTTATCTAGTTGGTGATTTCATAGACTAGTACTTTATATATATAGTGCAAAGATTGAAGTGAAACTTTAAAATTTCTTTTTTCTGGCCATGTATTGCACTTGGTTACAGTTACATTACATATATGTATGACAAAGGAAAAATGCAAGTTTATGCAATGTGTCATTGTTAACTTTCCCAGGAAACGTGCCATGAAAGTGGTACATTCAAGATGGCTGCCACATGCATATATCCACTGCTAACAGTGCCATTGTGAAAGTTTTTACATATTCAGATTACTTTTGGTAATGCAACATTATTTACCTTGTGGTCTGGCATTTATTTGCTAATTGTAATTTTATAATTTATATCTCAAAAGTATTTATTCTACTGGAATATGAACATAACCACTCTTGACATAACTTACTTTTAAAAACATTTTAGCAGAAGTTTCAATGTATTGTTGTTGCAGAACATTTAATTACTATATATTGAATGCAGGGAAATAAGCATGTCAATGCCAGCATAATATTACCAAAACACAATTAAAATCTTGGAATGAAAATACAAAAATAACAAGTTCTGCAAATTTGATTGAATTTAGCTGAAATTAATGTGTGTGTTATGATGACAATGTCAATATTAAAGCCGCGGTTAATCAGTGGACATTGTTTAATGAAATGTACTGATTATATATTTGCACAGTATGAGAAACATTTGCTGCCAATTAAATTATCATATATTAACATATTAATTTTCAGCCTCAAGACAGAATTTGCTCACTACTATAGTATATAATAATCGATATATGAAATCCCTGATGAAATTCATGGTCTAAATTTTATTATAGCTGCATATAAGAAAAATATTGATCAACTGTTATTACATAAATCTTTATGAAATATTAAATGACTTTAGACATGCAGGAAATTATCCTGTTAAATTTTATATTTTACTTTCATATTGTCATGTGGACTTCCAATGGATAAAACATAAGGTATATAACACAATGGGAATGTAAAATACAGTAAACTGTTTTGGGCCAATGCCCAGTTGTATGTGCAAGTTAACATTTCCCAGGGGGTCTGGGGTACATTTGTACATTTTGAAGAATTTCGGTCAAGGGCATAGTGGGCCATGGGGACTGCCCAGAAAAGTTAAAAACTGGGAGCAGCTGAACAGAATTGTTGCCAATTTTGGTTGTGGATGTGAAATGGTCTTCAGGGGTTGTTCCAAAAGTACGTTATTATAATACTTAAAAATTGTGGGATTCATTGTCAAATTTATCCATTATTATGCAATATATTATACCGAAAACAATACACTGAGAACTTGTTTTGCAGAATTTTATTGCCTACATTCCAGGAAATTAACATGTGATTTACAACTTGTTTTTCTTAAATGAAACAATGAGTGTTTCCAAGAGTGGTGTTTCAAAGGTTAATTTTAAGTTTTTAATTGTGTTCATAGTTTGCCCAGATTAACTCCACACTTGTCCTCATACAAAGTTCAGGGTAGAAATTGTTTTGTTTCTATGTTTCCTACATGGTGTTTCTTTATGTTATACATCCTTTATTGTATAGGAATAGGATTTGTATAGGCCTTGAGCTTTCGCCTCCCCAGATGGCGCTGCTTGAAAATTTACCTTTCGCTACTATAGTCCTTTCGCTCGCGATGCGTCACCTAACCTTGACCACGATTGGGGGGGATCGAGTACGGAAGGCGGAGCTTTGTGACGTCACTCCGTCGTTGATGTATAGAATACGGCCAATCGCCATCTTGCACAGGCTTCAACAGAGGGTGTGGCCAGGTATCTTTGTTGCCGATTGGCCGTTGTACCTATCACGCGGTTACGGACGCCATTTTACAGAGAGACTGAACAATATTATGGAACGCCTTCCACATCATAAATGTCCTTGGTCAAAACGTTCTCCCGTTCCATTTTATAGGCAACCGTTGTTTAGTTTTGATGCGAACGGCGTTCCATACAGCGCGAACCAATCGGAGCTTCGGACGGGTTTGGCCGTGCTCCGTATAAAAACTAGCGTCTGCAATCTGCCCTCAACCCTGCACCGGTACCGACCGGTACGTTCTAGTGCGCATGCTCGAGCGT
>JAQFZQ010000946.1:0-24213 GCA_034696005.1 Glomeris marginata
AATTAAGTTACCTGAATTTATTAGATTAAAATAATATATGATCAACAAAACTTTTGCAATATATTTGATACATTTTGTTTTTTGGTTTTGTGACGTAACAAATGACTTGACACCCCCCCTCCCCTGTGTAACAGTCCGTAACAAAATGGTCAACCCCCCCTCCCCCCCTACTGCGTTATGTAATACTTGAACGGCCCCTTATCAGTGTACATGTGGATTCATTCAGTACTAGTACTTTAAAATTATAACGTAATAAGATTTGGTTATAACGTGTAACGTGTCATGGTGCAATTGGAATGTCTGTTCAGCAGCAGAATGTGGACAGGTAAATATTAATTGGATTTCATTTCAGTTATGTAAGTTTGGCCAAAGTTTGTGGTCACTGTACAATCTTGAATTGAAGTTTAATTTTTACGTTTACGGTCAAAAATGTCGGATTTTGCTGCTGAACCAACAGCTGACGTACTCGTGATGGCCAACTGGTGGGTGTATCACTTTAAACTTTTGCAAGTTTCCCCTGTAAATAACCTTCATTAGATGCGCTTAATCATTGTGAATCCCTTTATTTCGCTGAAAAAAGTGCCATGTTTGTTTATATCACCGTTCTTAATAAAAAAGGTGCTAGTGAAATTGAACAGACCGAAAACTGCAATATTACGGTCAGAGGACCTACCGTATATAGACAAAACTTTTATTTACTTCCAAACCTTTTATTTTTTCCAGTATTACACAGTTGTTTTTTGTGACAGTTGAGCGATTGAATCCTTATAGAACAAGTGTTATAATATTTGCAGTATTATATACGTAACGTTACGTGCGAGCATAAATCTTGCCGCGCTAGCTCTTTTCAATTTGCTTATTGCAGATATTTATTTTTTGGCAAGAAAGATTGTCCACTTATACTTAAGTGCAACTAATGCGCAATTAAGTTAGTTGCACTTAAGTATGAATACTTTCTAGTCATATATTAGTTGAGGGGAAAGGGATAAAGAGGAATTGAAATACACGATTGGCGGAATAGCCAGGGTGTCTACTACATGAAATTTCTGGAAAAGTAATAGAATTTTAAAATAGTTATGGTAATGGAAATCCCAGACAAAGTATATTGTAATTTCTAAATTGGACATGGACATTTTTAATATTTATTTCAGAATTATCTCAATTTGGTCACAGAAATATTTTGTCAAAACTTCATCCGCTTGGAAGAATGAATGGGATTTTGTGTAACATCATCATGGAAATCCAGAGAAGTTAATGGAATTTTTACATTACAATTGTGATAGACACCCTGATATAAGGCATTAAATAATACTCATGCACGAATAGAAACAATCTCACTTTAATAAATGAAAATATACAACCGTTATGGTACCGCGCACACCAAAATTGGTGCAATATGCACATATACAGAAAGAGTACTTGGTGGCAAAATAATGAGATTGCAGCAAAAAGGACAAAAATAATACACTTGAAAATATATCACAATTCACGAGAAGTCCCTTCGCACGAACCTTTGGCAACGAATGTGACAAAATGAAATATTGCTCTCAATTTCTCATCCCATTATGTACAAGTTAGAAAAAGTACTTAATTTACAAAGTGATAGGCTACATGATTTTTCTTTAATCTCATCTATTTCGTTTGTTAATTCAGTTAATTTTGTTTTACGTAGCAATTATTATGTGGGAGTACGAAATTTGTACGTGCGCAACTAATGTGCCATCGCGTGCGGAATAATCAAAGTCACTTGGCACTTTAAGCCTTGCTTTCGGCAAACTTGTAATTATTTGCAAATTCATTTTTTCTTTTAGGATGCACCAATTGGTTACTACTATTATAGGGGGGCAAGTATCAGGGCTTCAGTGCTCTCGTGGAATCCTTACGGATCTCAGGATTTTACTTTGCTGTAATAAGAAAAATGCACTCTTACAATTAATGTCTGCAAATCCTCTGTATGTATAAAGTTTATACGCAATAATAACCTGATATTCTTGATCCGTTTCTATGATCCCTGCAATGGCTACAATTTGATATTGCCTGGCCTTCATGGCGACCAGCGGCCTGCGTATGAGCCGCATGCCGTTGGTGGCCGTGGCAGTGGTGCACAACATCTCCATCTGGGCTTTACTGTGACTAGGATCCAGCACCAGCAAACGGATGCCACCATCTCTCATCTGCTCAGCACCAAATATTGTCCTGCTGTGGCCTTCCGAGTGGAAATCAAGCGTAAATACACATATTCATGTTTATCCTTGTTATTTTACAGATTGATGAGACAAGACAGAAGAAAACCTTGATGCTGGAGGTAGAGTGGAGCTTTGAAGTCGTCTTCCTTCTTGAAGTATTGCAGCACCCATTGGAACAACTCGGGATGCGTACCGTCCGGTCCAGTGGGTCGGTGGAAGTCGAGCAGATGACATCTTTCGGACACAAGGTACACATACAGTTTATTTTCTTTGGAGAGTAATGATCAATCGCCCCAATGTGTAATTCATAAATTTAAACAAACCTGACTCTGAACGATGAGAGGAACGTGATCACTTCAGTCGTTCCGATCCATTTGCGGGTGTTAACTAATTTGCCACCTAGTTGCTCGCATCCAAGTGGATCAAAACCTTTCCTCCAGGCACACTCAATTAGCTCTTGCAGTTTTGAGATGGACGGCATTACATTTTGCCCTGGAGAAATCAACATTGAATCACCGAAGCCAGTTCTATTTCAACGACCGCTACGTACGCCGTACCGCTGAATAACTTTTCGTTGTAACCCGTGTGGTGCATAAGCGAAGAAAGCATCATTTGGATGTTGCGGTAACCACAACCCCAGCCACGGTCCCCGTAAGTTGAGCCGTAATGATCTACGGTGGTGCACAGCGACACGCCGATCACATTATTACCGTTGATGCTGATGGCGCGAACCCTCGGTACCAAACCTTGCCACGAGAGAATCCAGCTCAAGTCAACATTTGGACAATTTTGATTATTCAGGGTGTCTACTAAACTTTCATTTCAAAATTCCAGTATTTTCAAGGATATTTATAACTTTTTTTTCCAAGAAACAAAATACATAAAGTGTAAGATAGTTACGTAACAAACCACATTAATCCCTTAAAAACTGATGAATAAGTGGAATGAACAAGAGAATTTCAAAAGTCTCATGCTTAATTGGTATTTTGTTCCAAGCAAATTAGAAGAGGAACACAGAAATCAATAAACGAAATTACGTAGAGTGTCAAAAATTACGCATTTTCCAGGATTAAGGAAAAATTCCAGGATTTCCAGTATCAGTAGACACCCTGTTATTACAGTTGGATTCAAATTTAAATGAGAAACCTTTTGTGCAAGAATGGCGGTCATCAACACCGTTCATCTCGGCAGCTTTCAACTCATGTTGTCGGTTGTAGTAGTCATCTACGGACATTTCCCCGGAGTACACCGCCTTTTGCATATTTGCCAAGCTCTGGTCTTTAAAGTTGCCATGGTTATCCATTCCATACTGTGCCTAATAATAAGCAATTTTATATTATATAGTACTGTGTGAATAATGTTGTTTAAGTTTTTTAAGCCTTTCCTGCAGCAACTCGAACTCCTTCTGCTCCTGCAACTTCCTCGCTTCGCGCTCCTGTCTCTCAATCTCCTGTGCCAGCAAGCAGTCAGTGGTCACATCTGCAATAGTAATTATGCACAATATACATACATTGTCAGAAATCCTTGATGGACCGAAACTTTTTAACACGGTGTCTAATGAAATCATCTGTCAGAAATTCATGACTTTTCAGGATAGGTTTTTGGAAAAGCATTACTTTCCCAGGACTTTCAAGAATTCCATGACAGTAGACACCCTGTACAATTTGAATTTACCAGATGCAACATCCATACTGGTTGCCGTCGGCGTCTTCTTCTCAAAGTGGTCTTCGATGTGAGTGGCCATCTCGACCACGCTCCTGAAACCGACCGAGCCGCATACCGGGCAGCTATCGTTGGAGTTCTCATCCGCTGGCGTGGACCTGGACGACCTCGAGGGACTCAAAACATCCTTGTGCTCCATACTGACGTGTAACTCCAAGTCAGGGACGCATTGAAAGCGTCTGGCGCAGAGCGGACACCCGTAAGTGGCCCTTACGGATCCTTCTTCGTCATCCATCGGGGAGACGTCGGGGAAGGAAGGACTGGTGAGATCGAAGTGTTGACGGTTGACGTGCTCTTGCAGCTTGGTGGGCGAAGGTTCCCCGAAGCCGCATATCGGGCACTGGGTTACCCTGGATCCTCCGCCGCCGCACGCGTTGGGGCTCGCGTGGAAACCGTTGTAGGACATGGGGCTCGCCACTGTGCTGGCTCCTCCGCTGCTTTCCTTGGCACCACGTTGCAAGTTCAGACTCAGGGAAGGTCTGTGAGGAGATGCCGGCACTGCGAAGGGACTCGAGCCGCAAGCCGATGCATCTGCTGCGAGGTAGTTACACGGCTGTCGGAAAGAAAGCGAAAGAAACAATATTGGTAAATATGAAATGTTGTGTCAAGTTTTTGGCATGATTTATTAAAATATTAAGTGAGAAATTTATGGTTTAGTGCAATTTAACCAAGAGTATAGTGCAAACAGTATTTTTGTGATTTTGGGAAAGTTGCACATGCACAAAGGCAAAATGCTAAATATACAGTGAAACCTGCCTATTGTGGAAAATTTGAAATTTGTTGGTCCATTGTTTTGACAGTATTATTTTTGTAAGTTTAAAACCGGTTTCTTCATAGACAGGTTTCATTGAAATACAAAATATTTGTCTTATTTTGAGGATATAATTATGTAAGACATACTCCTGATATAATCCCTATTTGTATTTCAATTGAATAGATAACACGTGTTTTCTATACACAAAAAACATTTTAATAGTACTCTTATTAATGTGAAGTTGCAACACATTTCAGGATATTTGAGTGTTATGTAATTGGCTTCAATTTTCTTTTATTTCAAAATATTAGGAAATTCAGTGGGCAGAGTCCAATGAGATGCAGCGTTGGGATTGGATGGATGTCTATTTATATTCCTGCACAGCAGCTACTTTCACACAAAGCACCAGCATTCATCACATTTCAGTCGTCTTTCATTTCCAGGTGAGTTCTTTATAACATTTTCTAAGGTTTAATTGAATTTATTAGCTAGATTTTGAAGTAAGTGAAATAATGTACCCTTATAACTGCGGATATAACTTATTTTTAAATATCATTAACAAGTCCCCTGATTGAATTATACAGTGTGGGATTCATTGTAATTTTTAGGAGTGTTATTCCTCAGTTTTGTGGATTATTTTACATTTTAAATTTAATTTTTAAAGTTTTTATATAAAAATTGCTTTATTCAAACCGATACGTTACCTGGAAATGGGATCTGTTGTCCAATGTTTGTGGGGGATGTCCTCCTTCATGGTCTGGACTGAGATAATCCAAGTGCACACTATTTACATGAAGTACCATATCATTGGCACTAATGTCACTCAAGTCGCAAAATGGGCAAGAAATGGCGCCTTCGATGTGTGCATTTAACATGTGCATTCTCATTTCTCCTTCCGCCAATCCGTCCTGACCGCAAATTTCGCAGCTGTACACGGCTTCCATGGCTCTCTCTGCCATCATACTTCCATCCGTTTTTTGTTTCATCTGTCGTACTTTCAAGTTGTGCACCGCTTTTCAATTAGAATTCCCCGCGCAATTTTCTTGCGGCGATCGGCGCGCCGTGCAACATTCGGTCACGTGTCCCTGTATTATCGTACGAGGTACGCAACACAATGTTGCACGGCCGAGATACTTGCGCAATTTTTAACTCGGCCTCATCACCGGTCGAGTTTTCTTCGCTCTTGCGAGGCTTTAAATATATCGGTTAGGATTTCGCGGTATTTGGATGTGATGGTGGCCAATTGATGTTTACGTCGTCCTCGTAGCGGCGGTTATGCGGATGCAACGACGAGGACGACGATTTTTGCAATATTTTAGTGTCCAGAACGCAAACTGTCATCGATTTGAAAATGGGATACGGTGGGCAGACAGCCGTGCGGCAAAACGGCCTACGGGCCAGACAACTGTGGGACAGACGGACGGCGGGGAAACGGCGTGGGAAAATTGAATTTGGAAGACAAGATGGAAAATTGCCAAATGACTGAGATCGAAAGATGATGCAAGGGATGATGGTTCACTAAACGAGTGAGTACTTAATTATAATAACGATAAATATAATCGGCTGTTTGCACCAGGAAATGCGTTGTGATGTTTTTCAAATGAAGTTGATTGTACTGCCACCTGTCGCCTAGAAAGCGCAAAAGCTTATTGTTAGTTTTGAACTTGCCAAATATGATCAAAAGCAATTGTTGTCAAAGTTTCGAAAAGTTTATTTTAATTCGTTCCAATAGTTTACATTACATTACAGTCTCATATTGCCTTAAATTGTCTGTTAATAAATATAAGAAAACAAAATGGCCGCCATATTTCATGGAAAATAATGCTCTGCGCCATATGCGAAGTAAACTTTCACGTCTTCATGTTTTTCATGCATTCCTTCAACATGTCCAGTAAAATCCTTCTTTCCTCCAGTTCCAGTTTAAGCCTTTGTTCCCTTTCCTGTTTCTCAATTTGAAACTGTTGCTTTTCCAGTTCAAACCTGGCCATTTCATGCTGCAGCCGCATCCTTTCAAACTTTAGTTTCTCTCGCTTCATTTCCAACTCCTTGTCGTGCAAGTCACATATGAGAGATAGATTGGCTTCCATGCACTTCATTTTCAATTCACTGTTTTGGTTTTCAACATCTTTGATGATTGTCTGAGTTTGAGATGCACGTTTATAAGGGGGCTCCATGTCATCTTCGCATTCACCTGCCGAGAACAAAATATTACAGCAATTATAATAATGCAAGAGTAATTCCTTACAGTTTCTTTACATTTTAATTCCATTTTTTATGAATGAAAACTTATAATATTTATGAAAAGCTGCTGTACTTTTCTCCACTTT
The DNA here is from genome assembly GCA_034696005.1 of Glomeris marginata. Taxonomy (NCBI): domain Eukaryota; kingdom Metazoa; phylum Arthropoda; class Diplopoda; order Glomerida; family Glomeridae; genus Glomeris; species Glomeris marginata. The sequence continues at coordinate 6,990 of JAQFZQ010000946.1, forward strand.
TAACAGTGTAATGACACTATAAAACCTGCCCATGGTAGAATCACAACCCTTGCACAAAAACTTCAGTTTGTTGCATAAAACTGCTGTTTTGCATATTTTTATCTCGATTTTTATTAATGAAAAGTGCCATTTTATGAAACAAACTGCACTATTATTTTGTAAGGTAAGGAATCTTCAAAACATTCCTCCACGCAGCTTTGTTTCACTCTACTTTCATTTTTCAATATTTACAGGAGAAAAGTTAATATTAATTTCCGATATACTTTTTTAAATTTTTGCGAAATCAATTACATAGAATATATTATGTAAATATTTATTATGAAGAAGAAAATGGGAAAAAAAATGTAAAAGTAACTTTTTTTTAGTTTCAGCATAATGCAAATATTTTTTGTTTAAAGTTTGTGCTAAATGCCTCCAAACCTCAAGTTATATTTAATTGCATTTTATTTTAGGGAGAAGAGTGGGTGTGATATATGAGGCGAAGCGTTATATATGTCTATGGCAAAACTTGACATATGAATTCTCCCTCACAACACAATTTAAAAATTAAATGACGTCATACAGTTCAAGAAAAACAGAAAGCTGTCCGATTGTGATGAAACAATTAAATGCAATATATTATTTTTACTTTCGTCGGTTGGGCAAGATTGTTGATTATCAGCGGATTGAACGTATTCCAGTGTGAAATTGTTCGTATCGGGTTTTTTGTCGGCTGGGTTGTTGTGAAGTTGGGCGATCGCAAAGACGCTCCGTCTAGCGGACGTCGCAACATCTTGCATTCCATTGTCTAGAATCTCTCGAAGCAACTGCTCCTTTTCCGCGATTTCATTGTCGCGTTCGCAGATCCCTGTTTTCTTGCTAAAGTTGCTGAAATCCTCGGTGAAATGTTCCAGCAGAAGTCTGGTACGTTCTCTGCATCTTCTGCCGTCCACGTTCATGCCGATTAGGCGTAAATTTGACGCCACGAAATCCCATACTAATTTCGCGTTGCTGCTCCCGAACGGCCTGTTTTCCACAACTTGCCGTAATAAATGGATGTCTTGCAAGCAGCTGAACCGGAAAGGAACCTTTCTCTTCAAAATAGTGTCTCGAACCCTGCAAAGCAAAATGGCGGCGAGTTTCAGTAGCTACACGTACACGTTAAACGCGCGCGCGACGCCATTTTTACTTCGATCGTCAAATCTAGATTGTAATTAAAAACTAATTAAAACCGGGAAATTATTTCACCCGTACGTTAAAACTTGTTTTCCCGTCTCTACTTTATCTTTTCCCGCTCCTTTTTCCATTTTGAATGAACACTTATAACCGTTTGGTAAATTTTTGCAGTTTACCCGTCTTCGTTGACCGTGGCGTAGGCGTGGCGTGACCTCGTACGTCAAGCCAATGGGAGTGGCTTGTGACGCACAAAGAGGTGGTAAACAAGGGGGTGGTGCTCGGGTTTCCAGTCGCTGTGAATGCTTCGGGACACTCGTGAACTTGGCCCTGTAGTGGCGAGTATGACGAACTAAACAAGATGTTCATTGACACCGAGAGGGCGCTATCTGCGATCGACGGAAACTTGAAAAGTCTCTGAACGTATGGTGAAGAATCAAAGGTTTGATATGGCTGCTGAACGAAAAACTAATAGTAATTTTGTTTGTAAATAACTTCCTACGTGCAGATGTGTAGAGGAAGACCTAATTTGTTCGGTTTTATTATGTAGTTTCTGTAATTGGATCGCATGGCGACGTTGCTGCCAAGGTCATACTTGTGGACAACAGCCATGCTGAAGACCCAGCAGATTTAGTGGAGCTGGCAAGACAAATTCAAAAGGTATATCTATATATTTTTGTTGTATATGCAATCAAATGTAAGAGTTGGTTCAATTGAGAAATTAAGAATAAAGAATGTATTTTACATTTTAAAAACAGCTGACATTGCCAAAAAATCTAAACAATTGTTTATTTTTTTACAGTATATCAGGGTGTCTATACGTACTGGAATTTTTATGTCCTTGAAATCCTGGAATTTTTACTTAATCCTGGAAAATGTAAAATTTTTGACACTTTACATGATTTCGTTTATTGATTTCTGTGTTCCTCTTCTAATTTGTTTGGAACAAAATACCAATTAAGCATGAGACTTTTGTAATTAGGTGGTTCATTCCACTTATTCATTAGTTTTTAAGGGATTAATGTGGCTTGTTATGTAATTATTTTTCACTTTATGTATTTTGTTTCCTGGAAAAAGTTAAATATCCTTGAAAATACTGCAATTTTGAAATGGAAGTTTAATAGACACCGTGTATATGCCATGCAGACAAAAATAGTTACATAGTCACAATATGTACTTGATAAAGAATTGTATTATATCAGTTTGTACGATGGATTTTAATATCGTCTTTGTTTTGATCGACAGGCGGATGACTTCACACGCAGTAACGCATGCAGCAAGTTGACCGTAATTGCAGAACAGGTGAGATTTCTGCAACAACAAGCCAGAAAAGTACTGGAAGATGCCAAGTTGAACAGCGATTTGCATCGCGTACCGTGCAACTTCAAGAAAGTCCCCGGCCACGTGTACTACCTGTACCGAAGAGGCAGCGGCACCAGATACTTCTCCATGTTATCCCCTGAGGTACGATTTAAATTAGATTCAATAACAAATTGGGATAAGATACATTCGGAGGTGTGTGAATATATCTCCCCGTAAAAATTCCCTTCGATGTAGGAATGGGGTACGAGTTGCCCGCACGAGTTCATCCGCGCGTACAAATTAGAAAGCGACATGTCTTGGACCCCTGAAAGTGACATTGATAAGAGAGAAGCAGAGCTGCAAATTATACACAAAATTCTAGATTCGTCTCAAATTGCTGATGTACAGAACAGACTTAGTATTCAACTGAACACTAAAAATTAAACGGAAGACAAATTATTTTAAAAACTTAGTTGTCATCCACCAAATTCTCACTTAATCAATTGAAATGAATTCCCCTTTTGTTTTATATAACCTTTTTTAATGCTTCAATATACGTAATTACATTAAGTGCAGTTGGAAAATTGACTCACGAGTCTAAATACATCCGAGGCAATTGCCAACTTCATATTCGGACTACGGCATTTCTATAGTTGCTAGACTAGTCAAGTCTCTATTTTGTGACCTGAAAGAAATATAATAAATTATTTTGGTATTAAACGAGACGATATTAAGCGAAGATCGGTTCTTTACTTTGTTTCGGTATTCGGACCATCTCGTCGTCTGCGAATGTCGCTTCGTGCAGAAGGTTATGGAATTTATACCGCACGTATAAGTATTTGTCTTCTCCAACGCAAGGGTCGTAAAAACCGGGAAGTTGGTGCTGCAAATACATATGTAACTTAAAAGTTAATTGACAGTAAATTTCTTGCGAGAAGTTGAATGAACACCGCGTGCCTTTTTACTATCTTGCAAGACAAGATTAGAATCCTTGATGAGACATTGCAAAGCGACTGTCACGTCCACAACTTCAGATCCACTTCTAGAAAGTATAAATTCAATTCAAAATTGAGTATCACTGTGCAAATAACAGAATTAAGCAGTGGGAAATAAAATGCCATTCGCACCTTTCTTCTTCCGATACAACTTTGCCGTACAGCGCCGCGATGATAACCAATCCCTTCTGCGCTTCTTCCTGATCCCTTATTCTTGAATAAGTCTCTTGCATAAGTGCAACTGCACATTCAGCTTCTTTTCTCTTCTCCAAAACTTTGGCTGCATTCGCTTCCTTTTGCTTCTCGGTCTCCCTTCGATTCAATTACAAAACAAAATGTTGTCACGGTTTACCGAAGTACCCACGCGCGTACAGAAGGCAACAAACTCACTTTTGCTTCTCGTTCTTCAAGTAAGGATTAACTATCAGTACTTTTATAGTGTAGAACAACACAAGCGGGACAGTTGTGCCGTAGAATATCGCGCTGGGAAGTAGCTGCTCGGAAAGCATGATGGGGAAGACGTAGTTTTGGCTTCCGCGGTTGATCCTGTTCAGTTTAAAGAAACTCATTAATCATGTATAATCCTGCATAAACCAGTGTCCATCTTACCTTATTCTTAGCGTTACACCAATCGGGATACCAACCACCATCGTTGCGCCAATAATACTGTGTTTGGAAATGCGCTTCTCGCAACCGTATTCGAAAAGGGCACCGAAAGTCCCCAACCTGTTCACATTTAATACATAATTAAGTTAATTAAGCATGTGGGAAATGTTTGCACTTAAATAACTGAACAGAAATATTAAATACATACAATTTAACACATTTGTTTTGTTACCCAAGTTCTGAATTAAATCCTCGTTTTATTATGAAGAAATCCATTTACAAATAGATATTAAAATTATAGAAAATCACCAAGATTTCCAGAAATATAAAAGTAGACAAAACATGTAACAAATTGGGGTTTTAAGGGGGTTGTAACGTACTTCAAAGACCCCTTAACTTTTCCTTTATCTTCAAATTTACGGGTGTAACTGAAAGATACGAAGCACGTAGGGATGCCGAGCTGAAAAATAAAAGTAATAACTTTTACTTATGGATTTAATTAAAGATGTACTATTTATCTTCTTACACAAGATGAACGTGTTATACCTGAATTGAAAATACTATATGACCAGTAGCCGTGTCCCAAACTACCATAGTTTCCATCGAAGAGTTAATACCGGCTTTCCAATTTAAATAACCAACGGTGTGTTTGTCCAATTGTCTGGCAATGGCTGAAAGCAAAACACTTAAATTATTTCAGGAACTTAGTGTAGTGTATTAACAGGGTTAGTTACTTGCACTTAGGCCCGGCCGAACTCCGTGCGGCGTGAAATGAAAAATCCCAGCCGCGTTGCAAAAACTGGGAAATGTGCATAAAAATTTATTTATGTAATTACTTAATCCAGTGTGGATTTAAATTGATTTGTTACCTTCTCTTGGATAACGTCCTAAATCCTCGTAAGGTGAACAACATGCCATTTCCAGCTCCAACATCGCACTTGCGTAAAATATACAAATGTGTTTTTTAAGTTTTAAAACCAGATATGCTTTCATATATTTTTTTAATCAACCTCGGTCCAACTTCTTGCAGAGAATATTCTCCTCCAAGAACAATTGACGGAACCTCCTCCGGTGCCATTCTGAGTGTGCAACTGTCCAGATAAGGTGAGTGTGTCTTTTATAGTTAGCGGAGCTTCGATGGACTGAGAAATGCTCATCGCTCGAATCTCCACTTGCGGTAACACTCTGTAAAATGAGTTTACCTTGTTTAAAACGAAATTCAGTGACTTTATACGGACAGGGTATAAAAGTACTTTTGAGCATCGTAGCTGTCATCGTACGTGTCGAACAACTCGGTCGCGTTGACTGAAACATTGATGGTTCCCTATATTTTCAAAACACATTATCAATTCACAGGATGAAATTGTACTGTCAAAATTATATAATGCAAGGTGTCTACTGATACTGGAAATCCAGGAATTATATATCAATTTTTTGTCCTGGAAATATACTGAAATTTTTTTCTTAATCCTGGAAAATGTATAATTTTTGACACTTTACATAAACAAAATACCAATTTAACATGAGACTTTTGAAATCAGATGGTTCATTTCACTTATTAATGTGGTTTGTTATGCAACTATCTTTCACTTTATGTATTTCGTGTCCTGGAAAATACTGGAATTTTGAAATGAAAGTTTAGTAGACACCTTAAATTGAATTCAAAGTGAATTGAAGTTGGGACAATTATGTTTATATGAAGTACTTTTGTGCAATGTTTGTGTTCAAGGTGTAATATATTACTTTGGGGTTTGTACGTTGTTGAAGTCTTCTTTCTTCTCTTTCAATGGCAAGACGTTCATATTCTTCACGAATTTCTTGAGGTGTTTTCGTTCTTTGAACTACTTCCCACCCTTCCGTTTCCAAGCCTTTTGTTCCCAAATTGTCATAGATGGCACGTTTGTGAGGATCACTTAATACTAAAATTTTAGAAACAAGTTTATTACACGTATATAAATAGTTGAACAAGTATTTATTTTATACCCTCGTATGCAGTCTTAATTTTATTGAACCATAATTCCGCTTCACGTTTCCTGATGGGCTCTCTGTGTTTATCCGGATGATACAATCGGCTAACACGTCTGTAAGCATTATTCAGTTCTTCGTTGGTTGCCTAAAATTACAAGATTATAATTGTAATGAGATTTCGAACGACAGATATTGAAAATTCGGCAATGACGCAATTCCATGTACTGATTGAACCCCGTTTTCTGAAAATTTTGCAAGTTTTGAAAACGGATTAACTGTTGCAAAAAGTAGATATATTTTAAATTACCTCGCGGCTGACATTTAGCAAAGTATACAAATCGTCGTCAGCAGTGTCGAAACCGAACGGCGACTCTTCGCTGGACGCCGCCATTTGTAAAAGACCGGCGTGCGAATGTCACGCAATACTATTGCTCGCAATTGATTGCACGAGCAATATTCGGTGACGTCATAGGCACGCAATTAGACGAGTTGCGTTAACCGATATTGCACGAGATAGAATTGCATGCAAGAGTATTGCGCGGACGATCCTTGCCGAATTTTCTCGCACTTTATTGACATCTAACATTTACATTGAAGTGTTAGAGTAATATCACGATCATATACAAAATTCATGATCATTAATTGATAAAAGTCGAGGGATTTTAATTGCTATTTAGTGAACATTAATGAACAAAAAAGCATGGAACGCAACATGGAACGGTACGATTCGTTGACGGACGATTCACCGCCAGGCTTAAAAATTTGGAGGAATAAAACGCAATTCTGAGTTATAAAAATTACTAAAAATAGGGATTTGACAATTAGGTCTACACTATTGACGAAATAGTTGGAAGGATTTGTTGGTAATTCTTGTCAAAATTTCCCGAAGGATTTTAAGATCACGGCAGTCAATCGTCCGGTGGCGAATCGTAGCGTACGTGACGGTGCGCGTGCATTTGGCAACACTGTTTTGAATCGTTCGGTCGACGTTATTTTTCAGGTTGAAAGCAAAGTGAAAGCACCGATTTTCTTCGCTGTTGAAGCCCATTTCCGCTGAACACAGTACATTTGTAAGTGATAGATGTTATCTTTAATAGTATTTAGCGATGAAATCGAGGATTAAATAAGTTTCTTAAGCGTATTTTTTGGTATGAAATGTAGTTTTCGAAGAAAACGAGGGGAGTTGAACCGAGTTGCCGCAAGATGGCGGCGTCGTCGGCAAATCGACGCAACGAGTACAACGAGTCACGTGGTTTCAGCGCTCTTCTGCAATGGCGCTCACGTCCACCGATGGTGAGTACAGTTTCTCCTCATTATTTTCCATGTTTTTTCGGTAAAAATATCAAAAATTGGATCGGTTCTGACCGTAAATGAGTTCCTTAAAGGTAATAGCTCATCCGGGGATATAAGACAATGAATAATATTGGTCAGGAATCTCATAATGGTTGTGTTTACAGTGCACTGCCACTGCCAAAAAGGCTTGAAATCCTTGCCAGCTTGTTTCTAAAATATTGGTACATATAGAAATTTAGGAATAATTACTTTATGGTTGGATTTTCTTTGGAATACTTTAATAATTTAATGATTATGTCTTCACAATATTGAAAGGAAGTATTAATGAAAATTGTGTATTACATTATTCAAACTAAAATATGAATTGCATAATTTTGCGCATGTTGGACCCAGTTGTTATGCAATCAAGGATATGACTCAATTCATGCTAAATAATAGACATCATGACAGACTGGTTTTTAGATAAATAAGCTAACCATATACAAAGGTAAAAACAATTATTAATCGTAATTAATTGCATTATACACATCCTTAGTAAAACGAGCTTCCAAACTAATTAGTTGATTAATTTTCCCCATGGAGCCACTTAAGGACATTTATTTCAAGGCTAAGTGCCGTTAATATATTTATATCTTTCTAAGCCATTACTTTCAGTTTGCTTTCAGTTTGCCTTTGTAATTTTTATCTTCTTAATTAGAAGCTTTTAAAAGCTTATGATGGCATTTGAGAGGAGGAGTTTGGTTTGTAATCTTTGTTTTAGGGTAAAAATAGCATTCGCTTTTACAGGGTGGATTTCGTTTACTTTTTTGTGTTTATAAGCAAGTATAAACAAGGCAAAAATAGGCCTATTTACCCACTTTTTATTCATCCATTAAATTTAAATCCCATATTTTTTAAGAGAAATCCTGATGACAATAATCGCCAATAGATGGTGCTGTATGTATATGCATATTTTCAACTTGAACACACTGTATAATAAGACATATTTAAGTTACTAAATTTTCAACATAACTGTTTTTATACAATTTCTGCAAATTATTTAATTGCTTTGTATGTTATATTTATTTAATTTAAGGATATATTTTTTGAATTGATATGTTAGTAGTGTTATTACTTGAAAGCGAGTTTCAGCAGCGCCATCTAGTGTCACATTTTTGATTGCATGCTTTCCCTTAATAGTTCAATATGTATGTTTACATCCTCACTTCATTTATTTTATAGTGATGTTGGATTAAATAGGGAATTATAATGAATTTATTGATATTGATGTGCCACGTGGGTAATGCAATGGCGGCCATTTTGAACTGTTGCACGATGGGAAAGTTTCTTTTCTGCATGGTTTCACTCGCTACTGAATTAGCTGTTGAACCTTTTCTCGTTTGTAAATATAAATGTTTTCTTGTTTGATAAATACTCCCTACGGCAAAGTATATACAAGATGCAGCAAAGTTATTTGTATTCGTTTATTTGATGCTGTAAAGGAAACCGGAAATTAGATAGTAAAAGTACAAGTAAAAAAAAATAATGGGAAAGAAAATAAATGTGTTGAATTGCTGGGGAAATGCCAGAGAATGTTGGTTGGGTGACAATTTGTTGGCTTAATGCTACTGAGACAGGTGTAATGCCAACAGTTTTATCTTATTTTAGGCTTAAACCTTCCCCAGCCACAAGGATTCCTTTCTTTAAATATACAAACACTATTTCGTTATCCTTTGACACTTTCAATGCATAATATACTGCAGAAACTTCCTTTATACAGACTACAATTTCACACTGTAAACTTGCACAGCCTCGAAAAATGATATAACTATATCATTACAGAAGTTTGTTATATACCAAAAAATTGCAGTTATAGGCCTATTCTGTTTATTTTTATGAATGAAAGGTGCAATGTTATTGTATACAAGCTGCATTATTTTTCTGTAATTGGTATTTGCAAAATCACATTATGAAGTCCTTATTTCTGAATAATATTTGTGTATGATTTATAGAGTGTTATTTTTAAAAGGACTTAATTATTTATTGCATTGGTTAGTTGAATGAAAATAAAATGCTGAAGCAAATATATCACATTAACACGTGTAAGCAAATTAAAATTAGCATTTGTAATGTTATTTTAACTTGATTTGCATTGTTCACTGTGTAATATAAAGTGTATGTGGTTAGAGTATATATTGAAATGGTCCATTGGATTAGAGTTTAAAATATGCAGTAGTATATTAGGTTGTGTGGGGATTGAAAACCAGATTAGAATGTACATGAATTATATGGTAACTGTTGTGCAGTGAATGTGCAATGAAAGCGCAAACAAAATGGCCGCCATTATCGATTAAATGCTAGCTTTATATATATACACATACAATGAAGTTTTAATTCTCCTCTGTCAGAAATAGACCAAGGTTAGTGTTACGTACCAAAAGCGAATTGTACCATGGGAATTGAGCAGAAAAAGGAAATTAAGAAAATGTCATACTGAATTTGTGTAATATATTAGTTGATGGAAATGCAACTAGATGGCGCATCAATTTACAAGTAGGTATATATACTTTAAACTTTCTACAAATATATTATAAGACAAATACAGGTGGTCCTAACAATTAAAAGTAACTATCATTAAATTTTATAAATATTATCAGCATTTTAATGTTTTTAAAATTGTTAATTATTTAGTTTTTATTATGATTTTATAATTACAGTTTGTATATGACAAAATAAAAAGTTTTATCAATTCAATAATAATGATGGCTTTTCTATATATTAATATAATTAACAATTATAAATTAATTGAGAATTGATTTTATGGTAGAAGAAAATATAAGGATTGACTATATGAGCTGTTAATCCATATTTTACTGAATAAATAGTTATAATTTGTTTGAATTTTGTTGTATGTATAGAAATAATGTTTAACCCGTGATTATGGGCTATTGTAGCGCCACCTATGAGTATATTTTGTTGATTTGTTGTTGACACATCAAGTTGCAATTTATTTATTTATTGTAGTTGAATTGTGCTTTTAAAAAACTATTTTTTTTGGAAATTGGGAACAGGAAAGTAAGATTGACATGTTGACAGTCTGCAATTTGTTTCCCAATTAGGTACTGACATAAATGATTGACGTTTAATAGAGTCAACTTCATTGCATTTTGCACTGACTTAATGATGCCAATATATAAATTGAAATTTCTGGTAAAGACTATTCTTCCTGTAGTGACTCGACAAATTCATTATTGGAATATCTGTAAGACTGCAAAAATAAGTATAATAATAAATATAATGATACAATAATTAATATAATTATTACAAGCTTATGTTTTTAATGTAATTTGTGATCAAGTAAGTGATATTATAATATTTCCACATTCCTTTTAGCAGAATATATGGAAAATATGAAGTTGTCATTTTTGATATTGAAATTTGGTTGGAATATTTTTATATATTTTTTTATTCTATTTTTTTATTTCTTCCCAAGTTGATTTTTTAAAAATAAAATAGTCTGAGCACGTTTTTGGCTGCATGTGGGGGTAGTAAAAAAAAAGTGAAATAGTGAAAATGTGTGTGGACTGAACACCAAAACACAATAGTTGTGCTCTACTTTCTCCAAATCTCCAAAGCCGGTATATGTATATTTATAAGTTTGAACAGGCAAAATTGAATGTGAGTTGAGTATATTATACAGGAAGAAGCCCTTTGATATATGTACTATACATGTATATATTTAGGACATAAGAGGAGCAAAGACAATGATGATTATAGAGATAATTAATTGCCGAATATCCGCCCTAGTAATTCATCACAAAAGACTTTGTGGGTTTTGTTTTGTTTTCCGTTTTTGTCTTTATCATCTTCATCATCTCATCATCTTTTTCTTCTTATCCAGCCCTTTCTCTGTCTTCAAGTTACTAATTATCCCTTATATTGTTATGTGCCCAAAGTCTGGCACTTTGTGAAGCTCACTTCCTGTAGAAGTTGGCTTTTCCTACGTGCGGTGACGTCAGAAGTCAATGTTGCCACTGTGTCTGCTTAACTTTTCAGTAATATAGTATTTTTCTCTCGTAAATTTTAAATTGAATACATAGCGAAAATATAAGCCAATTTTATTTAGTATAATCATTGTCTAGTTTAATCAAGTTTAATAAAGTTAACGCAACAGCGCCACCTGCAGGCCGTTTTAAACAACTGTAATTTATATTTCACTGTTTCTGTGTAGTAGTTTCTTTTCTTTAACATTTCTTTCAAATTTCTTTAACCTTTTAAATTTCTTTTAAATTTCTTTTAAATTTCTTTCAAATTTCTTTCAAATTTCTTTTACATTTCTTTTAAATTTCTTTTACATTTCTTCAACATTTCTTCAACATTCAATTCAAATTTCCTAATATTTCTTGAACAGTTCTTTCAAATTCCTTTCAAATTTCTTAAGGTTTCTTCATACCGTCGTCGGATTTATAAGTGAATTCACTGTTGAATTTTTATATACTGAGTTATAGCTTGAATATTTCCACTTTTGATGGAAATATTGCTTTCATTTTCGTTTTATGGTGGGAAGAATATATGGACCTGCTTTTCTGCGACTTATTACCGAGTCTAATTTTGAATTTCACTCGCAAACCTTGAACTTTAAGAAATGGAGCAATTTAGAGATGAGTGATATGACATTTTTGGGGCGAAATTTCGCAGTTTATCAGCAAAATTGTATTTCTTTTTTCGAAAGCAGTTTTCAAGGACCCTCTTTCGATAAAATTATGATGTGCAATATGAGGGGGACCTGCACGAGGCCAAATTGGGTCCATTCATATTTCTGCTTTTGTCCTCGTCAATAGGCCTTATTATTGTCAATAAGAACCTTCGTGTGTAGAAGAAAGATTTCTCTAAAAATGAAATGTACAAAAGTGTTTGTGACGCAATTTGGTTTGGCATTTTTCGTAAATCAACATGAGTTTGTGACAATCTCTCTTGTTACATGTATTACATGTGTGTGGGTGTTCGCTTTTGTGATTGGTTGGAACTTGGCCAACTGCAATGGACGAAGTAATGACTGTTCCATGTCCCCTTTTTCCTACAGTTTTCATATTTTTTTTATTATCCTTTTTAAACATGACCCAAGAGCCAAAAATGGTAAATTCTGTGCAATCCCCTCGGACTTATTTCCGGTTAGTGACGACCAAAACCCCACCACAAAAGCACTTTATATATACTGGCATTGAAAAAGAAATGAAGGATAATTTTGCCGTTTATCAAAATAAAATATTCCCTTTTTTTATTATTATAATATCAAAAAAACATTGATTTTTTAGTTGCAACAAGGGTGTAACTCTAGAAATGTTACAGATAAGTAAAACTGTAATTAAGTTTATCTGGTATTAGTACAAGGAAATTGAAAAGAGTCGTTTTTTGAACGTTGGTGGCGCCCTACTGGTGGGAGATCCACGAAACAATTTAAAATTCTCTTCATAATTATATAATTATTTCTACAGTTAAAATTCAGTTCTAACTTAAATATATACTGTTCTACTGCACACTTAATCGAGTTCCCATACAATTGTATTCATTGTAATTTTAATATGTAAAATCATCTGCGTGTGCAGGGTGGTTCAAAAATAATTGAACATTTCTTTAATTTAATTATTCCCTTTAAATATGAATAAACACTGCAAGTTTTACTACTTATTTCAAAGCTAATTTAATACAGTATTAACAACCGATTTGCTTAATATTACGTGAAATTAAGACGACATTAAAATTTCTATTGACATCAATAAATAAATATGTAAAATAATATTTTTGAATATGTTATTTAAATTAGGTTAATTTCGTTAAATTCATTTCAACAGTCAAAATGGAAATGATGTGTCATTGTGTATAGCTATTAGTTGACCATTGTTTATTTGTATAATAATTCCAGTATTTAATAAAGGCTGATTTAAATAATTTTAAAATCTTATTGATTATTGATTTTTTAAATATATACCATGGAAGTTTTGTTGTGTTTATGATGTTAGTGTGCGAGTATAGAGAAAGTTTAATGAAGTTGAACTGAAATTTGATGGGTTGATGGTGACATGTGGTGACATGTGAATATGGTGTTTAGTTACGGTTGAGAAACTAGGTTTTGTTGCAATGCATGGGTGGTGTGCAGCGAAGCCAACCGATTTTCATTGTTTCCACTCGATCTTGATGTACTACAATATAACGGACAGTTTTAGTTATTTACCGTTCTGTCCCTTTGTGTTATTCACTACAATGGCAATTACATGTCCGAATGGGCTTTTGGCATTTTTGTGTCCATCGGCCTCCCATATCAATTCGTCCCAAGACGTTAATGAAACAATTAAGATAATGGTGTCTCTGTTATGTCTGTGTATAGGTGCAAAAAAAGAGGGGTAAACATGAAGCAATTTACTCTAATATAAGCCCTAATTTACCATCTTTTCCCAGTGGCATCTTGATAAGTAGTATACCCCCCAATGAATTGTGGGTGTTGAATGGGTAAATATGAACCACAAATGAATTTGGGGAAGTGATATAGGAGTGTCTTAAACATAATGTCATGGTCAGATATTCTTGGAAAATGTTTTAATTTTGCTTTATGAATATAGAAAATTTGATTTTGTTGTATTGATGGTTAACTAACTATATAAAATAGAAGTTAATTAACTAGTTTGAATTATTTTGTTTAATGGCGAATATAGTGAGTATTGCAGTGAAACCAACTTAAAAGCGACCCTGCAGGAAAGACAACTTTTATTTTAATCTAATTACGTATAATATACAAAACATTTATAAAAAATACAAAAAAGTACTGCTATTTTAATGTTTATTTTTGTTTAATTTATCCATAAATTTCTTTATTTTAAAGTTGGAATATTTTAATCTTTGCCAAATAAATTAATTATGATGTACATTATATATTTTCTAAATGCCATGTATCAATAAGAGATTGTTATATTAACTGTTTGTTTTTATTTGTTTTAAAAAGTTGGTTCATTTCGCTGTCACGCCCCTTTTTGTTTGTCCTGATTTATGATTGGTCGAAAATATGGTACAGTCATGGGAATAAATGTCAGCCCTGGTGATCAGTAAATAAGTAAAGTTTGAAATGTATTTTAGTCATGTGCAAAATTGTATGGGTTACACTGTATTACACTGTTACACTTTGTGATGGTGCGCCCTCTTGCGGCAACGGTGAGAAACTATGATAATTCAATTGTGTATATGGAAGTGGTGATTTTAATTTGCAAGTTGCTATTGATGTCATATGCTTAAAATTGTGATCCACTTTCTGTAACTTGCTAAATGCGCATTAATTAAGATGTGTTGCTTTTGAGTTGATGCTCAATTACAGATGAAACTCTACATAATTAATATTTGTTTTTTTCTTATCATTTTCCCTGAATTCTTGGTGTCACTTCCGGTTTTCCCTAATCCACTGCTCGTGCTCTACTGAGCATAAAGTTTATATCTTCGTTGTCTCATCTCATTTCATATTGTCTGTTATAATTTTCTGCCTTCTTCATATGAAAATTGATGAATATTATTTATTTTTATTTTCCTTGTTCTTCATTTTAATATAACGCTAATGATAGTAGCACAGTTTGTACAAGTTATGTTATAATAACCTATTAAAAAAATATAAGGCTTTAATATTAAACCGGAAAAGAGATGTTTTAGTGATGTCACTTGGCTTGTTAAAGAATTAATTTCAAACCTCTAATTGGTTGGCTAGCATTATTTTATTTCCGAGTTGTTAGTAGTTAACCTTGGAAACCAAATGAATAATTAGGTTATATTGGTTTTATATGTGATATTTATTTTACAGAAGCTGCTGCCGAAGACAATGCCGCGGCGACCGGTAAAACCGCCAAATCAAGACCGATGAACGCCAAAAGTAGGAAACATTCAATCATTTATTTATATTATAGTGTTGCAGTTTGTGTCCTTGTTATATAGAATGAGAATTTAGAAAGATAAGTTTGAAAATGAGGTTTTATTGCGGAGATTTTTGAAGTTGAAAGTACGAATGCGGCGTATAGGCCTGTTCGCTGTCGTCTGCCGAATGCATCACGTACAATGACGCTTTATCCAACCGAGTTTGATCATGAAACTCCACTGAGAAATACAAACAACCCAACTGTGTTTGTTAAACATTTTAAAAATATTAAGTTAGCTAATTAGAGATGGATTTTAGCGAATAGGAAATTTTCAGCAGAACTCTTTCACTTGAAGCGCCGTTGTGAACATCGCGCACTGGTTATTTATTATTAATAAAATGCTAGGGTATGGAGTAACAGAGTGTCTACCGATACTAGAAATCCTTAAAACCCTGCAAATATACTGGAATTTTTTCTTAATCCTGGAAAAAGTTGTAAATATCTTGGAAAATACTGGAAATATACTGGAATTTTGAAATGAAAGTTTAGTACACAACGTACATTATTAATATAATGCAAGGTTATGCAATATGGGAAAGGGAATTTTAATAATATATAATTAAAGGTGAACTGACAAGGTTTTGCATGACGCGCTCTTTAACTACTCGTAACTTTTTGTAACAATTTTGTTAAAAAGTTTTGTTTGTACCAATCGTTTTATTGGCATCAATTCTAAAGAATTGCACACTTTCCAGGGTATGTTACAAAACCTTGTCAGTTCACCTTTAAGTTCATTAGTATATCGATTTGAAACTACGCACTTGAAAGTTGAGTTTTGAAGGAGTGAACGAAGGGTGATTTTAGTAATTAATTGGATTGTGGCTCGCTTTTCATGGACAGCCAAGTAATACCCAAAGCTGTACATTAATTTGACATCAAGTGGCGACAACTAGCGACACTTGCGGCCAATAATAAAAGCTTGATCCGGCCCCTGCAATTTTGACGACTTTTTCGTCTGTCGTAAAAGTTTCTGTCCCATTTTTTGCCCTTTTACTTCTTCTTCCTTCCTCGTTTTCCAACGATCGATATGGTCCTAAAGTGCCAATTGGTGGTCCAAACCCATGAAATCAGGTCGGGTTATACTGTGACGTCACGACTTGGATGTTGCCCTCATATTTTGCAAGATGGTCCCAACATTTTCCAATTTGTATTATTAGTAAATTATTATTTTTATTTCATCCCTTCCCCACTAAAATTTTTTCTTTATTGTGTTTTGACCATGCAGCATGGAAACGTTTTTCGGTTTTTATTTGCAGGAAACAATAGTTTTTGTTGCTTATCGATCCATTTATATCGTGCAATAATGTTTTTTTATTGGGTTTGTGAGTGAAAGTTTATTTGCTTTCGTGTTGGTGGATTATTGTTCCCCAATTCAAGGTTCATGTTATGATAAAGTTGAGGATTTCGTTGATTACCAGTATGGTTTTATTTCAATTTAATATGGTTTTTGGGCAGCAACGAATAGAGGAAATAATTGCTTTTTTTGCAATTGATCTGAGGATATTTAAATGTTAAATATATTGTTTTGTAAATTCTGAACAGTATTTTTGTAACTGTACCTGTCATTCAATATATAATTAATCATATAAGTTATTGATATGAACTGCATATTAAATGGAGTCATATCATGCAATTTGCTGTACTTGTGTATTTTTGGATTTTCTTCTGAGAATAATTAAAACATTGCTGCATTTTTCCTACTTTCTATACCAAAATCATTGAATTACTCCCATTACTATTATTTTGCTGTTGTATAGTCATAATATTGTATAAATGAATAACTTCTACGAAATTGTTTCATTAATTATATATAATATGTATTTATTACTAATATCTAATTTTTAAATGTAATTTTTGAATGTAATTTTTAAATGTAATTTTTGAATGTAATTTTTAAATGTAATTTTTGAATGTAATTTTTAAATGTAATTTTAAATCTAATTTTTAAATATAATTTTAAATCTAATTTTTAAATGTAAT
>JAQFZQ010000947.1:0-24208 GCA_034696005.1 Glomeris marginata
CAGTCTTTGATACGTACGTAATGAATTATTTTAGCTGTAAGTTTTTCCGAACATATTAGGCGCGAAGTGAAGATTTTCGAATTAACATAATACCAAGTGGTGCATCCATCCCCGGTCTCCTCTATTACAATAAATTAATATTACTAATAGTCTCATTACACAACGAATTTTATACCAAATTATCATTTGGCATGGGATTTTTTTAGAAGTTATTGCAGATGCGGAATTCAAAAATAGAAATTAAAACAGGAAATATAGAAAGCGAACAACCTCGGGTGTGACACATTCTGTAGATTTGAACAGTTCACAGAATTGATGCTAAGCATACAAAGTTCATATACAAAAGTACCACATGCAAGGTTTGAATATGGCAGCATTTTTTTCCCCCTGACAGCTTCTGTTTCTTTAAACTCGAAGGGGGTTAATTTATTTTACTTTTGGAAATTATCCTTTCCGCATTTCCCTGCCTTTCATTTGACTAATTTCACATGCCAATGCATCGTTTATACAAATAAAAAATATATAAATATATCAGTCCGGTAGCATTCTTGAATATTGCGTGACCAGAAAGTTAAACAGTTAAAATATGTGAGCAATGTTTATATTTACTTACAGCAACAATTTCAGATTTATAAAATTGATCCCACATCAAAATTTGTTATATGTTGAACATTGTTTAATTACTAGCATTTATACTTTTAAGTATATGAAACAGGATATTTCTGCAGATGGACTAGTATTGTCATATTTCCAGACTTCTATTTTTAGACCTTAATTTAACCTAATTTGCATACTCTTCAAAATACTGTAGAACGACCAATATTTTTCCCCCAATGCTACTAAAAACATACTGGATATCCACCTATAGTACAATATACAAAATTGTATTCTGACAATTTTATGAATTGCAATGGATGGCTATTTTATTAAAAACCATTCAAATTTATATTGAAATACATCTATATAGAAATGTTTGTAAATTTCCGGCAAAAT
Organism: Glomeris marginata; assembly: GCA_034696005.1. Taxonomy (NCBI): domain Eukaryota; kingdom Metazoa; phylum Arthropoda; class Diplopoda; order Glomerida; family Glomeridae; genus Glomeris; species Glomeris marginata. Next base: position 994 of record JAQFZQ010000947.1, read on the forward strand.
AAAATGAAAACGAAAAGAACATGAAATGTAAATGCAATGAGCTCATTGTGTGAATGCAATGACAATGAAATAAAATGGATTGAAATGAAACAACATGGACTGAGATGAATTGTAAATGGAATGATATGGAATGAAACGAGCTATATAAATGGAATGACATGGAATGAGATGAAATAATGTTACAAAATGAAAGAAAATGAAATGAACACATTTGAAAATGGTGATTGCAATGAAAATGTTATGTGTAATAAAGAGTAAACTGCACAATTTGTCTCTTAAGAAGCCGAATGTTTAGAATGAAATGAAGGTAAAAGTTAAGAGCCATTGGCCAGCAGATGGCAGTTTTAACTGTAGCTCTTTACAGAAAGACAAGTAAACACAAATCTTGCTGCAACATCTTTCTCCAACGGTGACAAGCAATTTGTTTATTTACTTTCTTTCACCTGTAACACATTATACATGCCCCCAAACCTGCTTCCATTTTCAACTCAATTATACTACACACATCCGTACTACTGTTCATTTTCACTTAAATACTAATTAATGAAGGACTCTTACAAGCAATGCAATTCACTGCAAAAATTATAGTAGTATAAAAATAGCAAAAACAAACGTTTGATGGGAAAGATGTTATAGTATAGAATATACTTAATTCCAATTTAACTACATAGATTAAAGGGAACATATTATTTTAACTTTTCTTAATACTTTCACATGTATACTGTATGTATGATCAAGTTCCATAGTGAACAATTAACACACTTATTATAATAAATTTCAATATTGCAATCTTTAGGAATTTTTTTGTTTCAAAATTGATTCAATACTAAAATATCAAACATTAAATATTTTCAGCAAAATTATAACATTAATGAGTGACATATTCCCCTGACTTTCCAGGTTTTCGAAAAGTGTGGCAACTTTAATTAGGCAACTTGAGGTCGATTGAAAGAACTTCGTAATTAATTAACTGCATGAAGATCAATTTTCAAAATGTTCATTACACAATCTGAATTATGATGAAATAGAACTTTGTATTGATATATAAATTAGTACTTTGTCCTGTGAAGTCAGCAGAAAGTCAGCAGGGGAGAAAAAACAGGTTTTTGCATGGACATACACTATTTTCACATGGTCCAACAAGTTGAGGTAAAACCCTCATTTCAACAAATGCTCAAAGTTCTAGAACAAACATTAAAAAGCGACTTGGCACTATTTTCATTTTCTGAAATTCCCAACCTGACACAGCATCCAAACTCTCCCTTTAAAATCCCCCTGATTGCAGATCAAATTAATTTCAAAGTAACTACATACAAATGCAATCCTGAAGAAAGTCAAAATTCATTAAAGTCAGGGAAATTCATGACACAAATGAAATAAAACCCTGAAATGAAATGCAGTATATTACTAAAATTTTTCTAACTTAAATTAAAACTCTAAAATATTCAAATTCATTCATCATTTCATCATTCTGGTCACAATATTCCTTCAATTTATTGTAGACACAAGTATTTTTAAAACAAAAAACTCTATGCTGGAAAACCTGTATATTGTAGAAATGTTTTCCGTTCCCTTTGAGATTCCATCATAGAAAGGTTACAATGTAGTACAATAAATATTTTTGCAGTTTAAAAGGAAGGGATGCTTCTTTAAAATGTTGACAATTTGTATTTCACAAATTACCAACTGCAAGCACTTATTAGCCAATATGATGTAAAATATGCAAATTACGCAACTTGTTCAAGGTTTTCAAGGAAAGTGTCAACAATATTATTTTTACCTAGAGCTTTCATTTTAATGCAACAGTTTAAAACACACAAATAATATATAAACTATGTAATAACACCTGTATACTGTATACAATATGATACATTGATTGAATAACTGAATAAAATATAAAAGTCATCCGAAATTTTGAATATAAATATGGGCGATGTTGTGAAATGTCTTGCACAATTTCATTTCGCAATCCTCCTCTTATTTTATTCCCCCACTTCTGAAATAAATTCCCCGCAGTAAAAAAAAAATAAAACAACACTGACAATTGCATGTTGTCTGCAAGTACTAAATTGGGATTGTTTAGTCGTTCTCAATGTTATAAATTTTGCAGTCATTTTGGCGCCAAGCTGGGTTTTTTGTTTGTAAATTATGCTACTACAGGTGAAATGTAGTCTGGAATATTTTAGATGGCATATCCTGAAACTTAACATACAAAAGAAAAATCATTAACAAATCAAAGTTTGCAACAAAACCTGTGTAAATTAGTAAAAAAATATCACTTTAAGTTTCCTAGATAGGAGGTGGGTTTAAGATTAAGCAAACCTCCTAACTTAATTACCCCTTTGAACTTTCAATGCTTATATTTTTTTTTACTAAATTCTACAGAGATTTTGCTGCAACACTTTAAAATTACTTTCCAAAACCCAGTTCACTTCACAAACAAAAATACAGTGAAACCTGTCTATGGTGGAATCTGAAAGGACTGGAAAAAAATTTCCACAAAAGACAGGTTTTCCAGAATAGTGGTTTCTAAAATAAAGATCAAATAATGTTTCCACCATAGACAGGTTTTATTGTGAAATTAAAGATAATGAAAACAAAGTCAAACCTTGTCTAGCATCAGGAAAATGATGAGGTGTTGCTGCTGCTGCTCCAGCTGAGGTGAACAAGTTCAAAGTGTTCAATGAGATGAGAAGTAATTTTAATAATTTGGCGGACATTTTGAATGGGGAAGTGGGTTGCAAAACGCAACTAATGGCCGTCATTGCTTCTTCATCTGCTGCTTGCTTATTATTCAAAGCAATTGGTGAAAAAAGTAGTCCATCCGCAGGCAGACAAGTCACACGAGCAACAAGAAATAACCGACTCTGTTTAGAGTCAGACACAGAATGAAAACTTCACAGCATCGCTCTTGGGGTGAGCAATGGCCGTAGCAGACGTAATCGACGACGGCGCCCCCTGCTGGACCACACGAAAACCTACTAATAAAACTACATGTTTTACAATTTACAGTCAGCTACTTGGTCAATTATTTTATGTAACGTTGGCCTCGATTCATACTGGCAAAATTCCCGCAATAATTTCTGATGACGTTATAGCTGGAATAAAACATAATTTCTCAGAAGGACATTCATTAATAAATAATATATGGCCATCTTAGAAATTAACATGTATCCACATAAATATATATGCAGCAAATTTATAGAGTATACTACATTCGAAATAAGAAAATTTAACAGCTTTACAACGTATTTCCTATTGCCAGTTTATAATTGCATCATTGTTTGTAATATTAATTAATTTGTAATATTAACTTATTTGTCATTGGTTGAACCTGTCTGTGGTGGAAACATTTGATTGGACCACAGGATCAATTTCCAAATAAAATCACTCTATAATGGAAAACCTGTTTAGAATGGAAATCTATATTTCTGATCTCTACATAGGTACTTCTTGAATTGCAAATGTATAATTAATTGCAATACAATTTATAATATAGTGCTATACTAAATTAGAAATTAACAAAACAACTTTATAATATTTGTATATAATTATATAATTAAAAGCTGGCAATAAAAAATGATGCAAAACACGAAAATAAGTATTTGGTTGGTGGTTGTAGGGGAAAATGAAGTCCTTGTTGACAACATTTCTAAAGTGAGGGATATTTCCTGTTTGTCAAAATGTGTGATAAGAGTGGGGGATTGTTCAAAAATAACCAAAAAGAAAGTGAACCCCTCCGTGAACGACCCCATAGTTGGGTATAATAATCATACTTAGGGTAAAGTAATTAAACAGTTAAATATGCCATTAATTTGATTTGTATTATATGGTAATGTTGATCACAAAAGAATGCAGCGTCCTCTATCGGAATTCGCATCAATTTACATGAATGAAATCGTACAGTGGGTCATGGTATTGTTGTAACCACTCAACCTTGTAAACACACCTTGAAGTGGTCCAGTGTTTAGCTATAGAGGTGAGAGGAGGAGCCAATGCTCCACCCTATTTTGTTCCTGCGATAGGTTTAAAGGAGAACTGACATGGTCATACCTTAGGTAACGGATTTCAAAAAATACTTGGCACAGGTTATCAGGTATACTACCTGAAGTTACATAAAAATTTTGAGCCCGATTAGTTGAGCGATTGCAGAGATATAACCGTCTCCACACTCTGTCAATCACTCTTGCAAATCCCAATGGGAGGTGTGGCATGGGCGTGACCATTTCGCCAAATTTCTATCGCTAATGACTATTTGTTACTAATTTTCACCAAGATTCCGTTTCAACACTTCATTTATTCTCTGTTTTACTTTGTGTATGTCAATTTTCAGGGTACCTTACAAAACAGTGTCAGTTCACCTTTAAACCATACAGCATACATTGATCATGTTACTATTGGTACAAAACAATTCCAACTCTGCACCATACACTGATTCCATCTTTGTAAACAGGTTACTTTCACTGTATAGCAATTGATTATTGTAAATGATTTACTTTGAAAGTTTAACATTTTATTTACTTAGGATGAATAATAATTGGCACCCAAAGGGAAAAATAATGTAATCTGTGATTATTCCCATGTCTTCCTGGAAATTATAGCTGTAAATTTCAGGCAGCCACTAATTGGAGTAGGCATCTATCTACAACACATATCACATCATGAATAATTCAGCTTACACATGCACAAATCCGAATTGGGAATAAAAAATCAGGATGCTGATGATGTGCAAAATGCGAAATTTTTTCCAGGACAACTAGAATAAAGATGAATTATTAGAAGGAAAAATAAACTCATGCACATGTTTGTGAAAACCGGGTGATGAAACTTCGCCTCGGGGTTCAAATCCCAGCCGCAATTTCCCAACCCTTTCAAATGCATATGTGTGCACAATATATGTCCTTGAGTTAAAATTTCTTCCAACTCATATGTTCATTATTTATTTCTTAATAATACCACTTCTTGATCCCATGGTCCTAAATCGCACAAATCTCCATCCAATCTTTGATAAACACTTTTACAAACTCCATATGCAAAATGCGTGACAACTGTGTGCTTTTTCACTGTTCATTAATTAAATTTCCCGGAATAAAATCAATTATAACTCTGTGCTACCAACAGTTTCCTGTTCTTTTTAAAAATCGATATACTTTATTTATGTATTTCACAGGGTAAGAGATAGTATAGAGAAAGAGATATATTTGATGTTATACGACTATACTGAAACCGCACTCAAGGTTGCACTACAAGGAGTGTGGTTTAATGGGAATACCAGATAATTACGAGTGTTTTGACCAATGAGAGAGAAGTTGTTGTCTATTAGGGAGTGGCTAACAGCAACTACAAATGCCTAATTGGTCAATGTACCCGTAGTTGTCTAGACTTCCCCTGTATAACCACGCCCCATATGGTGCAACCTTGAATACGGTTTCAGTATGTAAGATAATAATTACCAATATTACGATCTTAACTAACTTATTTTTATTGACAACGCGAAAAATAACCAACATCAAAATATACAATCGTTTTTCATGGTTTCAGTTTGGATATATTCATTCTCCAAACCCATCAATACCAACCCTCGTATTGAACGTATTTACATAAGGTACAATTTATTCATACTTTACAATCCATAAAAGGTATTTAAACTGAGAGATTAATATAACATTTACTGTCTTTTTTAAATTCCCATTTCAGATGTCAAATTTCAGTAATAATGAAATAACCAAATTTGCGACATAAATGGGACATTCTGGTTTCTATAAACGCTTTACAAGACACATTCATGACTTGGACAATAATAATTATTATTTTAAGGGCCAACATTTTGTAGAAATCATACTTAAAAATGACAACCGAATTTCTAAACGTATACGAACAATAATTAATACACATGTTTGAAGCAATAAAAAAGTTTTTATCTTCAAACAAGAATGGTGTGCACCATTCATTTATGAACACCCTGCTGTAACAGCAATATAAACCCATATATAACATTCAAGTGTAATAGCCTCATCAATCACTCTCTCTATTCGGTTGTTCAACTTTTATAATTTTTCCATTTGGTCCTAAGAAAAATAAAAACCACATTCAGCACCGTCGATTTCCAACTGCGAAATGAGAAAATCAATAGTCATTAATAATTATTGATTGGGAACGATACGAACGACGATCGAAATTTGCATATATATATTGTAAGGGATATTAAGGATTGATTTGAGCTGAAATTATTGTTTCTATAACACAGTATTTATTTTATTCGATGGAATGGTTTGTTCGGTCATAACAACCAAATTGCGGCTAAATAAAAATAAGAAAAACTCAATTAATTATAATTAATTCATTGAATGTAGATTTATAATGAAATAATGGAAACTTTGTGACCTAAGTAAATTAAATATTATTATTTCAGTTGCTAATTCTGCGGCTTGAAGGCTTTTGTTGCAGATTTGGTTGAAACAAAAGGGTTACTTTTCTGAAAAACTGCACTAAATTGAATAAAACAAACAACGGTTATTACATGGCAATGATTGTCAAGGACAAAGTTGGAAAGTGGTTTTAACATTTTCAAAAACCATTTTAGCTGGAATATAATATGGCTGTCAGTACGTAATATTTTCTTGCAATTTTAAATGCTGCATCCGATTTCATGATCCTAATTATAACGTAGTATACTATTTAAGTTTCATTCAAAATTAATCACAATGTGACGAAGCTAAACCTTTCACTAAATTCCTAAACAATAAATAATTTTCCTAATTTTTAAATAGCGCGCAAAGAAAACAAAAGATTTATAAGCCTACTACACCAGTATTTCATCCTCTCCGTTTAAAATGGCACCCAATTTTAATATATTCATTATGCAATTTATAAATTACTGTGAACTATACTTTGTTCAGAGCTAGTTTGATAGCTCAATGTTAACGCCTTCCGTGGAATGAACCAATGGCCGTCGGTTACGCCATCTTGCAAGCACTGCCATTGGTTCACTCCAAGGAAGGCGTAAACATTAAGCTATCAAACTATCCGTGAACGAAGTATACAATATAAATGTTATTGACATCAGTGTAAAAAGTTTAGACTTTCAGATCAGTAGTCAGGGAAATCCAGTAGCTCAAAAGCACCGATTTGAATCGCGTGTTAATTTTTCACGCGGAAAACTTAAAGAATTTCCACACTTGTAACTTTCCAATAATTTAAATTCACAATCAAATATAAATACATGTCTCTTCTGCTCCTTTAAAATTTATCAAACGGTAATAGTTTCTCCGAACAATCTGATTTACACCGGTCAAATTCTTGAAATGTGGCAGTATCACATTCATGAAAAAGTAATTTTATGAGATTCACCTCACTTATCTCATTATGATCACTACAAATCACTCCAGTGCCATTATAGAGAGGGAGAAAGAGATAGATAGAGATCACTGAAATTTAAGAAAGTGAGATCCCCGAAGAAGCCTTCTCGCGCAAACGTACCGGCAATAATGAGAGTACAGGTGAACTTAAGAAGGGAGAAAAAGTATGAGTGAATTCCCTCAAAAGAAAATAATTTCTTGGTTGGTATGAGGATCCCTAGTACGCCTGTTCCTATCTCTACTGTTGGCCACGTTATCCGAAGGACTCATCACCCTGGATCCGTTACCGGACGTTGCGCCGCCAACGTTCGTGTTCGGGTTGGTGTTCGGATACGAATGAGAGTACTGCAAGGGATGAGGAGACTGGGAGCTGCTGTCGGGAGAACTGTTCCCACTTCGAACATGTTGCAAGTTATTGAGCACGTGCTGCAAAGGTGACGAGATGCCACTGAACGAGTTCGACTTGGACGACCCGGCCCCGACCTGCGCGTTCGCGGCTTGCGCGTGCATCAGCATCTGCGGATGCTGACCACCACCAGCACTTCCGTTACTGGACAGTTTCAGTGGCAACTGCTGCTTCACTTGCAGGTTCTGGCAAGTCTTCTGCTGGTTGGTGGCGCTGTACAGGTTAGGAGGTAAAGGGTGATGATCCCTCTTCGCGGCGGCAACCTGACCGGAAGTCTGCTGAGCCAATGCCGGGCTGCTCGTCGAATGTGTCGACACCACAACCATCTTGGCAACTTCACCCAGTTTCACGCTTCTAGAATCCACAGGTTGCTGTTGCTGTTGAGGAGGAGTAGGAGGGAATACGGATACGGCTGCCGGGACGGTAGACGCGGGTGTCGGAGGACTGATCGGAGAGGTTTTCTGGGAGAGGTTCTTAGCTTGAAGGTCGCAAGATGCTGACCTCTTGTGGTTAGCTGCGATGGATGTTGGAGAGAGGCAATCACCTTGGTAAGTTGTGGGGGAAACGGATGGGGACTCCGCGGACACATCGGAGTCCGAGTGTTGCGCGTCGGCCGCGGCGGGGCAACCGGTGCTCACGATGGTCATGTTGGGACCCAGACCTATTCCTCTTTTCTGCAGGGTTTCCAGTTGTCTGTATAAATGTTCTCTCTGTTGATTGACATCGTCCTTTTCGGCTTTCAGGTGTTCCTGAGTAACGGTGAAAGGAACAGCGTGAACCGGATGCGAATAACAGTCAAGAGCTACACTTATAAGAGAGGAAGATTAGTTTTAAAAAAGAGGATGTTACACACTTGAAGTTTGTGAAGGTCTTCCTTTTTCTCACGAAGGTTCACCTCCTCCGTTTCCTTTACTTTCTGCCATTGTATCCTTTCCTGAGTTAATTGCTCCTGCAGGTTACGCAGCTCTTCTAGTTGGTGGTTGTGCCGGTAAGGTCCTCGCTTTTCCCGGCTGTTCCTTCCCAGCTCCTGGGTCAGTTTGTTCACTTGCTCCTGTGCTTTCGCCAACTCTGCCTTCACACTATGTAACAAACGAGTAATTAAACTACTTACCACTAGAAATGACAATAACTGGACACAAAGAAATTGAACTATTTCAGCAGGTAACTTCACATTATTCTATAACACTTGAAAAGGTAAACCTACACCAAGAAAACCATGAAGAAATCAAGTGTTGCAACAAAATGTCTGTGGAATTTAGCAAATAGAAGGTATTAAAACTTAAAAGTTAGCCAGGTAGGAGGTCGGCAAGCGAGACGAACCTCCTAACTTAATTACCCCCGCCGAGCATTAAGAGCTAACATTTTTAAACTAATTTCCAGAGATTTTGCTGCAACACTTGAGCTGTCTTCATTGTACTTTCCAAAATGATGTTAGTCCACTAAACAAACACAAAGGCAAACGTCCTAACTTAATTACCCCTTCCACCTTTAAGAGCTAATATTTTTGTTTTAAATAATCTCAACATATTTTGCAGCCACACTTTGTCTTGTTAATGATTTTCTTAATGTAATTCAAATTTCAGAGTTAATTACAAAACAATGTCATTTCACCTTTAAGGTTATTTCATATTCAGACAATTAAGACCATTAAGGGAACTTCAATTATCTCTGATATTAACATTGTACGTCATGTCCAATCAAAATCCAGTGATATTTTGATTAAAAAAGTCCATTGTTTTCCATCCTCTCTAATTTATGCTTGAAGAGTAAGTTTTGTGAAACTAGGTATGTGAATTGGCAAACACTGATGAGCCATAAATCAACAATAAAGTGAAAACACGTTTAAAAAATGAGACAATTTGTATTCTTCCTGCCGATGACTCACACGACAGGATATTTAGCATAACCTGAGGATATTTTGTGTTCAACTCAACTTTTTTCACATGTTATATGCCTCACAGTTGTTTCTTGGAATCACACGGAACTCCTTTGAGTCACTCAAACCACAAACGTTGTCCAGCATTTAACTACTGGACATGAACTTGTGTGTGCAGACAATGACCTCATCTTCTAACTAAAAACTATAGATAATGCTGCGGGAAGTTAAAAGACAAACTTGCAGATGCTCAATTCAGATGAAATGAAATCATTGTTGGGTGGTAATTATCCCATGAAAAGCAATAATTAATTATTTACATTGAAAATTATTCCTGATTTAAAACAAAATGCAGAACTTTCTATTTGCAATACCTGGAGTTTTAATATTCCTGTTTCATTACAAGATGTTCAAAACTATACAGTCAGAGTATATCCTATGCAGGCTAAACCAATTTTAATGTAACCATTTTTCTAAATAATTGTAATATAAAACACTTTCAAATTGTATATCATATATTTATATCAATTTCTCTTAGTTTTCCAGATTTTGGCAAAATTGTGCAAATTCCCCTAATTTTTCCTGAATTAATTAGCTAACATCTAAATCCCCTGAGTGATAGTAACCCTGCATAATATAAACTATAACAGAAGCTCTAAACATTCTTGTTATTTAAAATCAAATGTAAAATACTGACAGCTAGATAAAAACATTGCATTTAATGTTTACGGAAGCCCTAGCTTTTAAAATAGCAAGGGCTATAAAACAGCTGTTGATTCTTGCTCCATTTTTTGTATAAACTTAGACAAATACCAGCTTCTAAGTTAAGTTTAAGTGGACATTTCCGTGATAAGCCCTCGCTCAAAAACATTCATTCATGATATATTTGGGTAGGATTGAATACATACATTCATTTTTCTTTCATTAAATATTTTTTGCTCAATAAACTAAACTTGTATTCAATTCCGGTAGTATATCTTCTTGATAAACCCTCCCCTATAGATTAATACTACTAGATGAAAAAAACATAAATGAAAATGAAATAGTAAATAGCAATTCATGGAAAAAGCACTTTGCAGAGTTCAACAAAAATCCGATTAAAATTTCCAGAAGGTTTTGAAGAAGGAGGAAAAAAATGAAATGTTTTTATTGTATACTATCCTACTTAAGTATGCATGACGACACATTGGTAATGATCAAACTGTCAGCGTTCAAAGATAAAAATGAACGTGGTTTTTAAAGTTTTTCAATGCAATTTTGTGTGTGAAGGGTCTTGAGAAATTTTCGGCATCTTTTACGACCAGGTCATTTGAAATTTAATAACAAGCATTTAAACTGAATAATCGACGTCATTATCTTTTCGTCATTAATTCAGAAGTGAAGATTAATTGCAACACCTGGCAAACATGAAATTCTAACCCTAACCTATAACTTTTACATTTTTCAATGAAGCTCAAATTTTGTAATGCCAGTATACTGAATTACATTTAGAACACAACTGTATATTCATTTTCTTACTGAAGACTGGTTTTTGGTGAGAAAAAATGCCAGATAAAGTTGTACACATGTCATCATGTTTTCTCACTTGTTTATAGGAATGAAGTTGCAGGGAAAAATAATTTGGGGCATCAAATGCAGTTCCCAGGTGATTTTTTTCAACAGAAATAGAAACCTCAGTGCAAAAAGCATAATGCATTACTTTGTGTTAATTCGAAGGCCCCATGCAAACATTAATGCACAAAACAGGAGTATTAAAAAGTAGATCGAGTCATAAAATATTGCCTGCAGCCAACATATGTGAGAAATATTTTCATACATTTCTTCTTCATTCACATAGATATTTATCCGATTACTCAGTTGGTATAGTCATCTGGCATGTGAAGCTGATGTCATCCTACAATTACAAGTCATACTTTTTTCTCTATATGCTTTAACAAATTTGTCTCGACTTTTAAAATTTCAAGGATATTCTTGCAAACATGTTATGTGGAAGAAGAGAAGGTAATTATATATAAGACACACCCTCTAACAACAATCCTCCACCCACATGAAATTGACTGTCATTGGTTCAAGTTGAAGACCTCCATCGTTGACCAATGGTGTGGTTTAGTGTTTTGTAAATAAAAGTTCCATTCAATTTTTATAATGTTTAAAACAATAGGCAACAAGTCTTCAAATAAAAGCTCTAATGTCCTTGGTTTGCCAATTCAACTTGTTTTCATTCATATTCGTTATTATCTGCATATAACCAATAAAAACTATGAAGGTATACGATTAGAAATGTTCACACCTGCCCCATATTTTGGTTATAATCGACACTAAACAAAAAAGCCCATAAGACCTCAGACTTTAAATCAACAAAAGGGGTGTGGCCTGAGGACTACGCTTGTTCTGAGACAACCCAAAGTTAAGTTTTAGTTAGTTATAATAAATCATCTTACCTTTCGACGCTGGTGAAATGCTGAGAGAAGATGCACTGAAAATGAAATAAAAATAGTTTAGTTTCTTTAGCACATGAAAACAACTACTGTCCTTTCAAAGAAATATGGAGCTAGGACGATGCCTATTTGATGTTTTGAAGGGGTGCACGGCTGCAGGTGCACAGGCTATGGCGTGCAATGACGACTGCCTCAAACTGCAACCGTGCACCCCTTCAAAACATCAAATAGGCACCGTCCTAGCTCAATCTTTCTTTGAAAGGACAGTATAACTGCCCATTAAAAAAGTGTTTCTGCAAATGGCAGCTTACGTGACATGGTCAATTAATAACTGTGCAACTGAATGCAAATAATATTATAATAAAGTGAGTGTGAATGTGTTTATGGCCTTGACTCGAAAACCAACTTCAGTAAATGCAAGCCAAGGTTTCAAATTACATATTTCCCGCCAACATATACAGTAAGTCACGAGGCATTCCCACGTGACAAAACTGTTTTCCTTTTCACTGTATACATGAATGACCAAACAAAAAAGTTCAACAGACGAATTAAAAATCAATAAGGAGACAGCAACAAACAATGCCCTTTCATAAATAAATAATTCAATGTCACACTGAGTTTCACCACCAAACATTCCCATTTATGGATATATACCATGTATGCAGACTCTATTCAGCTGTTATTATTATGTGTAGAACTATACTAATTAACATAAGCTATTTAAATTACAAACTTGTATAAACAAGTTGTGCAAACTAAGTTTACATAAGCACAACCTCAAAGTTCAAAAGGATTGAAGAATAAACCGCATTTTTAATCTAACATTAATTGTTTTATGGATTTATCAATTACATACCGAAACCGCATTCAAAGTTGCACTACTAGGATGTGGTTAAAAGGGGAGCACGAGATAATTACCAGTCCTTTTGGCCAATTATGCATTTCTGGTCACTGCTAGCCACGCCCAAACGAGTCATAACTCTACCTCATTGGTCAAAGGACTCGTAATTATCTCGTCTTCACCCTTGCAACATCCCCTCATGGTGCAACTTTGACTGTGGCTTCAGTATAGACACCCTGTTTAATTATATCAATGCCCCAGACTTTTCCAGGTGTTCAAAATATAGTAGAATAATTACAAAATTGTAATAAAATGTTATTTTATGTGCTGTTTCCCCTTGTGAGATTAATTTTGAGACACCCATTGTCACTGGTTTAAAATTATGAAATCCAGAATTTCCCCTAAACAATAAATTTTCATGTAATCAGAAGAAAATCGGTTGGGAAAGTTATAAAAACTGGGCTGCCATTTTTACGATTCCGTTAATAAAGTTGTAGTTACTACACAATATAAACAAAGGTTGAAAACAGTTTATATAAATACAGAGCTATTGTACGTGACTCACATAAACATGCATGTCAATAAAATTACAACTTATACACTGTATTGTGTAAGAACAGATGATGTAAACATTGCAGTTCAACATTTGGCCACAACGCATAACTCATAAAAATCAAAAACATAAACATAACCTAAAAGATATTTTCATTACGTTAACTGTATTTATCAATAATGAAATTGTTTATATTTTTAAGCAATGCCCGGTATAAAAATAAACTTTTGGGCATGGGAAAGAAACTGTTTCAAAATGGCCGCCGACCACAAAAACAGCAACATCTGTGGTTTATACCCTCACACTGTTTTATATAGCTGTAAAACGTCTAATTAACCAACATAAAAAAATCAAGTAATTAAAATACAACTACATATCATGAGAGTTGTAAACTCCACATTAATTTCAAATATATTACAAAAATAGACACATGGGCCACATAAAAACATTTGAAACTATCTTAATAAATAACTTCTTTGAGATGTAGTTTCTCCGAGTTTCTCCAGTGATTAATTATACCAACATCAAGTTTTGACAAAGATGATGAAGTAGGCCTACATGAACATCTGTTAAAGTCATCTAAAAACAAAATCCATTATTTTCATCTTTTGATGTAACTTTTTTTCCCCTTTCTCAAATACTTCTTTTTCAATTTAATTTCCATTTGCCTTCAGACTTTAATTTTCTGGATTTTTGCAGAAAGTTTCAAAAAGTCAATTTAATGAATTATACATAAGGTAAAATGAATGATAAGGTCAGAACTGAAAATTTTAAACAGAAGAAATAGACAAAATTGGGTAAAGGTTGAAACAAAATCTCTGTGAAAATTTAATTAGTTAAGTAAAGTTATTAGCTCTTAAAATTTGACGGGGTAATAAAGCTAGGAGGTTCGCCAGTGCTAGCCGACACCTATATGGCAAACTTTAAATGCTAATAACTTTTTTAAACTAATTTCCACATTGATTTTGTTGCACCACTTGGTTTCTTCATTGTTTTACTTTGTGTAGGTTAAGTTTCAGGATACTTTACAAAACCATGTCAGTTCCCCTTTAAATTCCGTCTCAATTTTTGTTTTATGCACACAACTGTTTGTTAATCTCACAAATCCCAAATAAAATTTAGGGAAATTGTATTACAAAGGTATCTCTTTTAAGACACTATACAGGACATAAAAACAACTCAGCTTACATTTATTGCACCAAAATCTGCAATAATTACCAATCACCTCATTTGACCCCGACCCGTTTGCTAAAACCCAAACAATGGGATATTGTTGAGCTTTTTTTACCTGTGACATTTACATCAAAAGTAATTCCAAGAAAACAGCTGTAAAAAAATATTTGAACACAAACGAATTTGCTTTTGAAAGGGCATTCAAGAGATATCCGTATTTTGGGAGTTGGTAGGTGTAGTACTAGTACTTAGCAAGTATAGTAGTAATAGTAGTAGTACCACAGATTTGCTGATGCTTGAATTGTCAGCAGATACTTAGCAACCTGAGGGGGGTTATTGAGTCGGCAGAAATAATTCAGATATAATCTTTTGGCGGCATTTCCTACTATATTATTAGTGCCATTGTACACGGATACAGTATTATTTATCCTGATACAATATATACACAGTTCTTATCATTTATGACGAACAGAACAAGGGGAAATGTTTCAGTTGAGGGAGAAGAAGAAGGAGAGGCCAATGCACTCTACACCAACCTTTCAATTTGCCATATACATAGACCCAAACATGTAAACATGAACTTCGTTCTTCTAACATGTAATTTGTAAAATAAATTACTGATTTGTTATCAATATATCTGTTGGGGAAGTTCATATCCATTCCTGTGCCCTTGCAAGTGCTTTTAATACTGAGTAATCATCCTTAAGTAAATAAACATTCAATATTGTTGGATGTATGAACCTCGTGGTAAGACATTCCTATCTGATTTAATTTCCCAATTTGATTTTCCTTAATTATAAATAATAAACTGAGTAATTAATTTAATCAATAAATCAGTGTATTCATTCATTCATTAATCCACACCTCCTAAACGGGTTTTGAAATTGGGTAATTATTTACATTATATTGTGATATATAGCCACAAAACATAATAGTGTAATTAATAATATGCACCTATGACAAAATGTAGATTTAAGAATTTAACAAGAATATGTATTATACTAGTAAGAAAGAGTTGCGGCATTACATGAAGATGTCATCAGTGAAGTCTAAAAGTTGGTTGAAATTTATGAGAGAGGGAAAAAGATGATGGTGGTCTCAAGAGGAAAGTGTGGGGGGTCTTGACCACCCAGGTGGACCAAATTTTTCAACTACTACACACATGATTTCCTTTCTCCTTAGATCCTTAATCAAACTTTTGATTGAATGCAGAAGAAGCTCTCAACTGACAACTTTAACTGCATTCAAATTGCCTTATTTCCGTTCATGTATTAACCAAACCAACAGGACAAACAAAGCTTTGGAAAAAAGAAATGGAAAAAAGCCAAGGGTTACATTAAATTCCAACCATGCACAGATTTTATCTAACACTATATATGCAGTTACAAAACTGTAAAAATCCTACATTTCAAAGTGGTAACACGCAACTCTGCAATTAGTGCAATTAGTAGGTCTGCAGAACTGCATTAAAATAGATAAAAAGGGTGCTAATATGACAAATAATACAAGGATTTGTGTTTAGAGAATGAACCTATTCATCTTTTGCACTGCACCAAAATCAAGAGTTTAATAAATGTTAGATTATTATAAATTAAAATATTAAGATGCGATTGTCAGTTTGAATCAATATAATAAAAATGTCTGTTTTGCAGCAGTTGTTTATGTCAAATTACATACATCCAAATGATTATTATAAACTGGTTTGGCAAGTCACACAATGGCCGCATTCAATCTTCAGCCATAATCATGATTTTAATAATGTTTTTATTATGGACATAATCATATGACCAGTCTAGTAATCTGAACTGCCAAGCTAGATTATAATAATAATCATGTATGGATTGGAATTTGATATAAATAATTGCTGCAGTGAAGCCATATTTGGTTTAGGTCCATTATTCTAACTTTTCAAGTAATCAGATTTAAAAAAGAAATACGGTAGTATATAATATCCTGATATTTTAACACTCTATTTTAATAATTTGATGTTTTAAAAATACATTGTAATTAATAATTGAATGCAGCTATTGATGTCAGACGAATCATTAAACACAGTAAATATAAGCTAGAATGAGAAAATAAAAACTTACCATGAGGGTGTTGAGGTAGTGTGACAATTGAATGGCTGCTGTCCATTGTTCCCTGCCAAGTGCAACTAAAGATGGCGCAGTTGGTAAAGCAATGAGTTCACCGAGTGAGTCGTTGTCAGCATTTGCTTCTTTAGGTCCTACACCATCTCCTCCTTCGTCTTGCTCACTTTTAGGCAGCGGAATAAATCCCGCACTCAAAGTGCTCCGTCTCAGACACGGCTTGTCCTATCATTTGGAAGAATTATCAATATATTACATTACTATACGCATATACAGATTGCATTGCAATTTAAAGACAAACTGACCAAGCATGTTAACACACCTTGTAGTATAGGCGAACCTCCTAACTTAATTACCCCCGTCCAAAAATGTGACATTCACTGTTTAACTAATGTGCTAATGGATTTACTTCGTTTAGGTTGTTTCAGATTACCTTACAAAACCTCGTCAGTTCACCTTTAAGTACTTACATACTTAATAAAAACTATTACCCCTCAACTTTCTAAAAACTATAGTACGGCCAACGAGAGATGAAACTTGTAGTTCCGCCTCCAATAAGATGAACAAATGAACAGGCCCAAACAGAGGGGTGAAAGCATTTAGAGCACATGCAACTGGTGCAGTCAATTATTACGCCCTAATGAGGGCGGGGCTACGAGTTTCTTCTCTGGTTGCACCAACTATAGTTTCCTATACTGGATTTAAAGGTGAACTGACAAGGTTTTACAACATACCCTGGAAAGTGTGTAATTCTATGGAATTGATGCCAATAAAACGATTGGCGCAAACATAACTTTTTTAAAAAATTGTTACAAAAAGTTATGAGTAGTTAAAGAGGGTTCATGGAAGGACGGTGTCACCAAATTTCTATCCAAGTTATAGACTTGCAATAACTCAGTGAATATTCAGATTAAAATATATAATGTACCGGACTTCCTGGACTTTGAGGATCACGGGATGGCAGTGGACCGCTGGCACGACGAATTTCTTTAGCCTGTAAACAGAATCACCGCAATTTACAAATCCAATCCCTACTACGACTGGGTTTGATCCATTCGAAGAAAACTTACTTTGACCGATAGGAGAGAGTCGCACTCCTTTTGGTCCAGATCGCTGGAAGTGCTACCGTGATGATCGGACCTCGTTAGAAGACCAACCAAATTTGCTGCCCAACCTTCGTGTTCTTTCACGTTTTGATGCTTCTTCTTGATGACCACAGCTACATTTCACACGTACATTTTCACCAGTTAAAATTAATTGGATGAGTGGATTATCCAGAAAAAGTTAATTCATTCTTACGTTTCGGCAAAGCATCTTTGTTTGGATTATCAAACCCACCGAAAGTTTCAGCTCTTTTTGGAAGTATTGGTGATACGTAAGCATCACTTTGATGTTCTCCAGCACTACTCACACTTCGGCTTAAATTTGTGCCACTCACATACAGTGTACTTGTGAGACGAGATGCTGAAATACATTATACACTTATCACTATAACAAAATACTGAAATGACTGGCTAAACAATGGGATTTAACTCTTTTTAAAGGTGAACTCCTTACTTAATTACCCCTTCGTACTTTATGTGCCAATAACTTTTTATTACTAATTCCTACAAAGATTTTGTTTTAACGCTTGCTTTCTTTCTTTTTTCCCCTTCATTTATAGGTTAAGTTTCATGGTACCTTACAAAACCATGTCAGTTCACCTTTAAACATATTTACGTACATTGTGAATTATTGCACAATATAAAAGACAATTACCTTCATGCACAGCAGCAAGCAACATATCTCTGGTGAGTGGACCTTCCCTCAAATCTTCAACAAGATGCAAGTAGTTAACCTGATAATAAACACCACGTTAGGTTTTTACGCAACACGCGCAAAAAGTTGATCCGATAGAAACTTACAGGTTCTAAAACTTCCTCTTTTGCTACCAATTCCTACACAGAAAAAACTACACTAAGTGCACATTCCTCTATGTTAAAGGTTATTATGTAAATGGAAAAGTAACAATCACCATCATGTCACCGAGAATCTTCATCTTCTGTTCGCAGATAACTGCCAATTCTCGGTCTTTATCATGAAGAGCACCTTTAGAATATTAATGTAATATGTGTAACACAATAACACTGGCATTCATTGAAATATACAAGTAAAATATATTTTACCAGTTAATTCACGAAGCTTAGCGGATTTGGCTTCCTGAAGTTTCCGGTCTTCTTCACTTTCACTGGGAATTCCTTCATCTGATGGAAATAACAACATAATTATACTTCCAGACTATGAATTAAGATGAAAATAACAGTATACACATTTGAAACAATGTTATTACAAACCTTCATCAGGACACATTTCAACAGCAGCACGAATTGCATCCACACAGGCTTTTTTGTCTTTGTTTGATTGGCACACAAGTTCGTACATTTCAGGATCGAGAGGGTTTGAACTTATTAAATAAATTCCTCGATTATCTTGGCCGGCTTTTTCTCGAACCAGCAATTTCTGTAGTGAAACTACTCCAGCCTGCAAACCAAATAACCACTTCATATAAGGGATTCTTGAAAACACAACTTATGTCGAAACTCTCTAATATTTGAAACAACTTCTTACTTTATTGTCCTGCGTGACAAATGTATACTTTTGTGTATTATCCTGAAGGAAAAATATGACATCGGACAGCATCACCATGATAACTTCTACATAAGAAAGTTTCATCAATGATTATAAACTATTTTCAGATAACAATATAAATTTAATTTTGAAATTACCTATTGGTTTTCCTCGAGCCTGCTTCAAGAAAACCTGACTTTCATGCCTTAACTTTCGATTACTCGACAAAAGATCTGACTTTTTGAACTTTTTCCCTCCATAAACAGTGGCAGACTTTGCATCGATCCTGTTGTAAATTTCCAACAGTCGTTGTTCCTTTTCCTTTTCAGCAACTTGGGCATCCACATTGTTAAGTATATCCTGTACACATTATAAATCCAATTTTTAACAACATACAATATAACACACACACACACAAATATAACGGTAATATAAATAAATATAGTATCAAAATGTGGCTGAACAGTAACAAAGGATATTTCCAAACTGCATATGGTTGAAACAAACGACTGAAAACTGACCTTATAAATAACTTGTTTATATTTGCCTCTCCACTGATAACAACAGCAAGAAGGTGAACGAGACAAAGAAGCTCCCATAATAGTAACTTCAGGTTTTCACAGCAAAAACATTCAAGTGAGAAGGATACAATGGACATTCACTGACAAACTGAATGATCTAAACTCCTCCACCTCAACTTGGCAAATGACAAACTGGAGCAGAAATCGTTGCCATTGGTTCGTTTTTATAATCTCCTTAGCAACAAAACGTGATATAGACAGTGTCCCATTACTTATCTGGCTTTTCATTAAATTAAACGATATCCCCCAAGGGGCATCACCTGACCAGGACCTTGCAGTACCCTCACCTGTTTTATATCCTGTTTATTGGAAACCAGTTTCTACATTTCCTAGGATTTTATGAGAATGATTATGAACTTCAAAACAAATTCTAAAATAAACTATATATAAAAAAACATACGTATATTTTTTTGTATAACATATCACGGTTTATATATCACTATTATGTGATTACGATTTTCCTTGAGTTTTCCAGAGTATGTAGATCGACTTACTAATTTAAAATACAGTAGACAAAATTTACAGAGCATGTTAAACTAGTTTTATTACAAAAATATTAATGAATACTTACTAATTTAAAACACATTCAAATGGCATTATATATTTAGTATATCCATTTTCATGTTTTCCAGGTTTCCCTAAGTTATTTGACATATTCCCCGAGTTTCCCCAAAAGTTGTATATATGTACATAGTAACATCTAAATTCTCAGAATTTTTCCCGATTTTGAAAATTTTCCCGAGTGATTTGACGAAATTCTTGAATTTTTCCCCGACTTTTCAGTTACAATCGTAGTTCACTGAGTTTCCAGATTCTCCAGGTTTCCCTGAGTGGTATCAAGAGGTATAAACCCCGACTTCAATTAATTAAACTGAGTTTCTAAGCATTAACATCTTACTTTCAAAATGGCGGCTGAAATTATGTTAACAGAATGAAAATTGAAGTTCTTGGAATTTTCCTTGAATATTTCAGAAATTGAGGATTCTAAAGAAGTTTAAAAAGTAAAAACCAATTCTTTAATGATAATTATTGCATTTACTGACATTAAAATTAGCATTCCTGAATTTCCAGACACTTTCAACTGTCTAAATTCTTTGACACTTGAGCTATTTTAACCTAGTCTACATATTAGACAACACAATGCATAAAGCCAAAATAACTTTACAGTTAACTCATAAGTTAAACACTCTTGTTTTTCCTACTGGAAACAAATGACAGTGACAAATGACTTGTCACTTTCTTCCTGCATTCCATACACTTGTCATATACACTGAAAATACACATATACATGTACACTTAAAATGGCCAGTGAAAAATTTGGCATATTCCCCATTTCTAAAATTAAACTTTTAATTCAAAATAAGAAAACAGCTCGCATTTGATCCCACTCAAGATTTGGTTTTGCTAACTTTGGATTCAAGGGCAAGTTGTTGCTTCCAGAAAGTAATATAGAAAGAAGACTTTCGGCCATTTCAAACGTTGTTATCTTGTCAGTATAGCTAGAGTATAGTGTTGGAAACATTAGGAGACTGTGGAAACCGAGAAAACAGATTTTCATGGTAGATAATGAAATGCGATAAAGTATTTGGCAGTCAAAAGTTCAGCTAAATTACACCTTCGCAAATGTGCAATATATAGTACAATCTGGTCACAAGTCTGTCGTACACAACTGGTCACAGTCATTTCAACACATACAAGCAAGAACACCACTTAAAGGTGAACTGACAGGGTAAATTTCTTGCAACCGATTTCTCTGAAAAATTTCCTATACATGAACAACATATGTATTTGCATATGTCCAATTCCTTTTCTAATTTTTCCACCGATTGGTTTTTTTTCTTCAATAAAAATTCGCAAGTGTACCCTAAAACAGGTCCTCAAGTCCTCACACTGTCCAAATTTACATCCGGGGCAGTGCGTATGGCATGCCACTTGCACCAGAACATGGTAAACGCCTACTGACTATATACAGGTGGCTCCCCATTTCATATGCTATAACAGACTCTCCATACTAGAATTTCCCCCTCCTACTAGCCTCTTTGAACAGGCCCAAAAACTCACAAACTTCAATCTGTTAAAACACTTTTAATAAATTGTTAAAAAAGAAAAGAAATGAACTCATAGTTTTAATTTGAATCATCTTATCTACAGTCCGAGTATTATGGGGTGTTACAAAACCGTGTCAGTTCACCTTTAACACAACCTTCAAACAAATTACTCGTCACACACAATGTGTGTTTAGCATTTTGCGGCAAGAAGTGCGTGTGAGTATCAAACTGACTGTGTGACAAGTTGTGCATGCCAATTTCATTGCTTTTGCAGATATATCTTCAAAATTTGCTAATTGTGTAAAACTCTAACATCAAACAGAAATAAAACTTTATTGACTCAATTAAAAACCTATCTCATAAAAAACCCTACTAAACCTCAAGATTCCAGTTGCCCACGCTTGCATATAGACAACAAACACATAAATTTACTCATGTAGTACATATATGATTGTACATCAATTCAAACCAAGCATTACATATTTTGAGGTTTGGCGTCATATGGGATTTGGCAAAATAGGATCCGATGCTTATTTTGAGAGCTTCAAAAAATACGAAAATTATGGCAAAATATCATATATTACTTTCTGGCTGCAAAACAAGTTATATTTATACGTCGGCATAAGCCACTGAATGTGTGTGTATGTCTGTAATGCGAAATGGGTTTCCAGGTTTTTCTTTCTTTATTTATGCCCCACTTCTGCACTTGCTTGCCAGTTGTGTAAGTCAAGGCCTTGTTTATTAATAGATTAAGAGGCTGTTGCATTAAACACAACAACATTTGCACACTGTGGGAGGAGAAATAAATAACTGCTCTTTAACTGGGGAAAAACATTTTCAGAAATCGTGCAAAAATACCGAACAAATCAGTCTAAAATTATTTTTTTCTCCACAAATGCTACTGTACTTATATCTTAACAAATAGCTTTTATCGAGCTCTTATGACATTATACTTTTGCAAATCTAATGGTTAAAAAATATTCTACATGATGCATGCACAACAAACTCTGAAACTTCAAGTTCAGCATTTATTTGAGGGGAAAATTGTAAAACTCTGCATAAAACCTCCCTCTTTTTCTTATTTCTGTCCAAGGAAAATCAGTCTCTTATCAATGAGCTATATACTTTGGTTCAGGAGGGGCAAGCTCGCGAACTAACCGACGCCGAGATGACGTCATCGCACCTGCACAAAAACGCCAGCCATGTTCGAGCATGTTCTATTTCGAGTTTGAGAACAAACGCGT
>JAQFZQ010000948.1:0-24200 GCA_034696005.1 Glomeris marginata
CGTCGTTTTACAAAACCTGAAGTGGCAAACAGTTTCTTTTTACTTCATCTTTCTGCTTATTGAAGAAAACTGGCAGGCAAAAACCGTTTCAGTTCACCTTTAAACAAACGAAATAAGTAAATTTAAATAAAGCAATAACATTACCGTTTTTAAAATATTTTATCGGGGATTTTTGGTCCTTCGGGGCGGCTACAACGAATTTCGGATGTAACCGATTTTCTTGAAAATTTATGCATGCCAACAGCCCGAACGTCCGAAATAGCGTTTGTAAACATTAAAACTTGGAACAGAAAAATAATAGATTTTATTGCGGATTAAACGGAATGAATTTCCGATGTGCGGATCGAACGTTACACCAAGTTACGATGACGCGGAACCGCTACCGCTAAAAGTAGCGGATTTCGTATTTCCTCAGTTTTTCAGTGGTACTATACACTCATCACCTGCCATCTAAAATATACAGGGTGAGTCACGTAACACTGACCTGCTCAAATTATTAGCTCAAATTGCGTGCAGTACAGGTGAATTATGGCTATGTGCAGGAATAGTGCTTGACCTTGGTCCTGGTGATGCCTTTAACATTTCAAGGACATTGTATTTCTACATTTGATACCTTGATACATTTGATACTCAGGACAGTGTTAGGTGACTCACCCTGTATATAGTATACGTAGTATGTATCGCAACACGGAAGTTTCTGCACCATTATCGACATTGTTAAGACTTAGAACATTAAGAATTGATGAACAAGATGAAATAGTAATGACGAAATAGTAGGGAATAAAAAATTGTGACAGTAGTAAAGCGCAATGAATTGTTGATGCCAATGGTAATGGAATGGTAATGAAAATATTATGAGAATGATAATGAAGTTGACAATGGCTGCTACAATAGCAAAAGTAATGAAACACTATACACGGGGACTGCATTGTCTATACATATAATGTAACAATTTCATAGTGGAAAGTTCACGAAACTAAAGTATACAGTTGCATAAATAGCCGTGAAGTATATGCCTAGCTAGAAAATATTTAATAGATGTACGGAGATGAATTAATTAATTAATAATGAAATAAACACATTTCTCTTATCATGCAGCAAAAAAGTAATGACTTGATAAGCAGTTGAACCATGTTTCAGTAAATTGGCTGGTGTACTCCTGCCCCTCCCCCTTTTTAATTTATCTTATTCATTGTAACGAAAATAATTAGATGACGATAACAAACGGCCCTAGGCCTAATAGTTTTCGACGTGAAAACCTGAATAGGCATTTTTACCCTGGAAAATGTAGCACACAAAAGCCTCAGTTTCACAAAAGGAGCTGAGTACTTTTTCCAGAAGCTTTTCTCCTTCAACCATATAATGCAATAAAATAGAGAGGTGCCCAAAGCCAACGACAAACGTGATTTTCTGAAATCCTGCAAAGGACACCACTGTCACGTCTGTGACGTCATCGGTATTCATTGAAAACGGTCGCATTTCAAGTTGGTATTATTATAATTCCCAGCCAAAGTGAATGGCAAATATTGAAAGTGCCGAGATTGCAAATATACATAGATATACATAGATATAGATTATTTCCATGTGTACAAGACTGAGATTTGATGTGAATTCATGATAGACTCTACTTTTTGCTTAATAATCAGGAGGAGCAATCGTATTGGTGAATTTGTGACGATGCTCAGGGTATATCGGTGTTCAAGTGTTGCCATTGGAATTGAATAGACTCCATATATAGGTCATAGTATACTAAAAGTTTTGCCTCTACAAACAGGAAACATTGGCACAGCATTTGTAGCATAGGATTATGTGGTCACAATTAACGGGTAGTCCTGATTTGTTGCAATCTTGGATTGCAATAGACTATTGTCATTGTGCTATACAGGGTGTTAATGACTACATATTACAAACTCATAGGAGTTGTAGAAGGGCTATGGTAGATGAAATATTGCTAATCAACCCATGTCCGGAAATGTCACCTAACTGCGCCACGGGCAACCGAAGCACAATAATCCCCCCTTAGGGAGGCTGCCCTGCGCTGTGCTGGGAAGCCTACAAAGAACCAAGGAGAATTGGTCCCAAAAAGCAAGTGGTCCTTGAATACAAATGATCATGGGACAGGTTTCACTTACATGTTTCAATCTACACTGAGGTGGTCCTACCTCAATGTGATCCAATTAAAGACTATAACTCATTGCCAAAATATGATTTGGTGTTTACATACATGGATATGGTGCACACATGCATTCTGTTGAAATTCCCCATAAATTTCGTATATAATTTCACGTAATTTAGGCGATGCCTAGGGCCAGTCAGTGTAGGGGGGATTTAGGGGGTTTGTGAGGGGGGAATGGGTCGATACTTATTATCGAGCAACAACAGGCACTGATGCCGTGTTAATTGTTGGATTTCGTGTTATTTTTTGGTCGATATGTTGAATCTCGTGAGTGGAAGTTGTTTGTCATCGGTGCAAATGTCACGCTGCCTGTCCTACTCCATTTTGTCATATATTTCGTTATTTATATGCATTTTTTATGTACAGTTTGTTTTTGTTTGTTTGGTTTGACATTGTTGTTGGGCAATTGCACGTTGGGGGAATATTGCCAGCTGCGGCACAATCAGCGTGCACTATTTATTTTATTGTTATGTGCAGCTATTTTACTTGTACGATTTACCAAAAACGGTTGTTGTTGGTTGCGCATGACGGATGCGCATGCTACTAAATTGGACAGATATCGCATGCAATATTGCTATTATAAACCTAAATGCCCTTTCCCCATTCCCCTTCTTCCACAGAAAAAAATTACTTCAACAAGAGAAAAATTGTCATTTCCAACTCATGCATATAACCCAAATGTTTTGTTTTTCGGTTGTTGCATTTTATTTTTATAGCTTGATGTGGCTCATTATAAATGTATGCAAATATTTAAATTATATGAATTTCATGAAATTCAGTTTAATATGAAAATTTTCATAATGAAAAACAAATACATAAGGCATATGCATGCAAGGGCAGCAAAATACATGCATTTATGTGATAAATAGATCATGTAAGTAGTATACTACATGTTAAAGTAGGCCTACTAATATGTACAAATGAAATTAGCATATATTATGTACCTATAGATTGCTGAATTGTTATATTTATGCCACAACTCATTTGTATAGGAAATTGTGCACAATTTGTAGATAAAATTGCATACATAATTATTATGATTAACAACTAAATATGTACATTTTAAAATTTGTGTTAATTTTGAAACATGCAAAAAAGAATGGTAATTAATACAGATGCAATTTGAAATTTAATTAACACAAATGCAGTTGAAATGTAATTAACACAAGTGCAATTTGAACTTTAATCACAAATGCAATTTAAAATGTAATTAACAAATGTGCATTAGAATAATAATTTCTCTCAAATAATTCAAATTGGAGTGTAATGTTATATACAGTCAACTTCCCTTACAGTCAATCAATCTCTAATGTTGCTCGCGAGTATACCTATGACAAGCTTTAAAATTGTTGTACTAGTAGGTATAGTATATGTTTGAATAATTGGAGGGGAAACAATATTTATTATTAGTTTCCTTCTAAGTTGGATTTTTCTAAGTTGAGAAAAAAAAAACATGGTTATTGAATTGCATTTTTTAGATGCATGTATGTAGTACTATGTCGCAAATGAGATTTGTATCGTTGAATTTGAGAGATTAATGAACTTCTTTTGCTGAGATAAGCTCGCAATGGGATTTATGGGAGTGGGAAATGTGGAAAACAAGTGGGTTTCGAGTAGAACTACAAATTGTAGTAGGCCTATACTAAATTGGTGGGTAATGGGCACACACTGAACATTGGGTGCTCAACAATATATCACAAGACCCACCATTTCAGCTGGAGCAGTTATTATATTATTCCCTCTTATTTTCTTGGTCGCCTGAAACAGCTCCTATAACTCGGATCAATCAGTGTTTGCTGTCCTATGCATATTTTCCACTCATGCACCCCCTCTCCCAAACTCCACAAGCAAATATTTAAAAATGCAGATTAAGCAACTGCGAATTTGCCAAATGCAAACATCAAACACACAACTGTAATTTCATTTTCATTGATTTTTGCTTGGTTTGTTTCATCACAATTCAAGTCTTTAACTTGCTTTTTTATTGTTTAATTTCCGGGAAAAATATTTCAGCTTTTCTTTTAACTTTGTATTATAAGATACAGGGTGAAGCTAAATTAACTATTCTACATTATTAGAGTTAAATTTTCATCAATATCATTGTGTCATTAATTTATTAGATTTTCATTGTGCTGGAATATTTTGATTTCCAATGGAAATTATGTAGTATAATTCGTTTTATGAGCTGGAGGTTGTTTGCTGTATGAAATTATATATTTTTGAAAACAGGACCATTTTGTGGTAATTTATTGGAAGGTACATAATTTATTTGTGGTGATGCATTAAAACGAAGTAAAAATTGATTAGGATTTCGGTTAAAAATTCAATAACAAATAATCAATATAGAAGTTTTATAAAGTGCTTACTAAATATTGAAAGTGCAACTTGTTAGTTTTGAACCTATACCTGAGTGTAATACTTTGTAAATAGTAGGTAATTGATTTCCCAAAGTAAATATTGACAAATTGCAATTGAAGTTGCAGCGACATTAGTGTAATTGAAGTGTATTACTTGGAAGTATTATTTCAATAGTTTTGTAAAACTGCTGTGTAGTCTAGAAGGTTAATGATAATCCATAAGGCACGTTTATACAAGATGAAAATTATTTTTATGCTATAGAAATAAATACATAATTATGAATATCTGTCAACATTAGAACTTCCAAATGTCATTTTGAAATATTACTGTTTTCAGTAGTATGTTGATAGTCAGGATCAGATTTGCAGCGCCACCTGGACATCGAGTTGTCCCACATAATGTGGATTGCTAGTAATATAAATCGACCTCTAGGTGGCGCTGTGCAACTAGAATTAATGTGTTGATCTCTCTTTTTCCTCCCATTTGAAATATACATAATCACATTTTGTTTCAGGACAAGTGTGGTCACCATGACATGATCGTTTCCTGGTTACTCGGCCATCAAATGACATTGATTGATCTGATGTCAACCCAAGGTCCAACTGGTGACAAAGTCAAAGTACAAACAAGGTGAGGAGAATACACACATGAACATACAAAAGGGGCGTGGTATGTGTAAAACACTTAGCTTGAAACAAATATTTGCAGTGAAGATATAATTACTATATTGGATTATGACATATTTTCGTAAATATTTAACCATTTAAGTAGTTGTAAATATGCCTTCCTATACTACCCATATTTTGGTAACTCCTCCCATTTACCCCACCAGAGATTGTAGATATTTTTGGCAGGTCCTTATATCTATACACCAAAGACCTTTTATTTATAGCAAATGAATACACTCTATCTCACCACATGCACTCATCAAACAGCGAAGAAAAACCAAGAGAAAAACGGAAAACGCATTAGTTTCCTGTTCTTCCACCAGGTTTTCTTTCTTTATACCCCCACCACATACACACACACACCCACCCAAAGTGGTGAGAAAGAAAAGAGCCATTACGACCCGCATACAGACTCCCACCAAGTAAAAAGACCGTAAGTACAAAGTACGTATAGATAGAGGTGGCCTAGCACAAAAGCCCACCAGCTGGCGCTGCACGTCAACGAATCTAGACGAAGCGAATCCGCGAATCCGTCTCCTAGCAACGCAGCTTGCAGGTGCATATCTCCCCCGAAGAAGCGCAATGGAAGCGATCGAAGTGGGCGTTGCTCGCAACGGGAAAGTCGATTAACAGGCGGGGTGGGGGAGGGACGTCGTTCAGGAGGCCGATGCGCTGCGTGTTTGGTGCTTGTTCAACGGAGAAATCTTTATGAAGAAGGTAGCGGACTACCGTTCTGGCATTCGTGCGCTGTCGGTGCAACGGTATGGACGTCTCCATGAGGGTTGCTAGCGATGGTTGGCGTTCTCGTACCGATACAACGTGATGATGCGACGTCGCCGCGTGTGGCCGTCGCGGGCCGCAGCGGCTGCGGCTCGAAACCGGCCCAAACCCGTGGTGATCGCGGTGGGCTTCGCTGCCATATTCACCATAGTGGTAGCATTGGAGTTGCTACTGATAGAGGACAGGGCCAGATCAGCTGTTGACATGGTGACCGGCGACGATGTGGAACCGTTGGCCGACCAACCCCGGCTGCATTTCGCACTGGCCAAGAGACAGATCAGCACTTTCGACCAGTCACCGAATGAACCACCACCACTACCACCCAACCAAGCTGAAGAAGGGATAGCTGTGACCGCTGATGGTGGCGCCACTTACCCAGTGGACGGTGACTGGCAGCCAGTGTTGGGAACTAAAGACAAGTTCTTGGTCTATTCCGCGTACCTGGACACGAGAATAGCCGGTAAGGAGCACGTAAGGGTTATCGGAGCAGCCAGGACCAGAGGCTCCCAGAAGGTGTCGTGCGTGTTCCTGTACGATTCAGGTAACCCTCCAGTATTGATTGGTGCTGTTACCAAGGTCATAAGGGAGAACTGGCATTTGAAGTACAGCGCGGTGTTCCTACTGTGTCCTCTGGGTGGTGCCAAAGCTCCCGATAAGGTGTCAGTGGTACTTGGGTCTTCGGTGGGGAAGGCAGGTAATTGTCTGAAGGTTCAGAATACAGCTGGAGGAGTTGGTGGTGGTAGTAGTAGTGGTGGTGGTGGTGGTGGTGGTTCCAGTACCGAAGAGGGCAGCGGCAACTCTTCGGTGGTGGATTTCGCAGTATGCGTAAAACCACTGCACTACGAGTTCAACCTGGCCCTTCAGATGATAGAGTTTGTGGAACTGAACAGGATCCTGGGTGTGAACCGATTCACCTTCTACAACCACTCCATAGGGCCGGACGTGGACTGCGTACTGCGGT
Source organism: Glomeris marginata (assembly GCA_034696005.1). NCBI lineage: Eukaryota > Metazoa > Arthropoda > Diplopoda > Glomerida > Glomeridae > Glomeris > Glomeris marginata. Next base: position 6,944 of record JAQFZQ010000948.1, read on the forward strand.
CTTACTCCGCGGAAGGAGTCGTGCGCATGCTGCCGTGGAAGTTGGACATAGTGTCCCAGAAGGAAATCAGGACAGAAGGGATATTTGCAGCCATCAACGACTGCCTGTACAGGAACATGAACTCGGTGAAGTACCTGGTGGTGATAGACACCGACGAGTTCATAGTGCCCCATAAGCACGACCACCTGGCAGCCATGATGCAGGAACTCAGGAGTAAGACGGACATGGCCAAAGCAGGGTCGTACTCGTTCATGAACGCCTTCTTCTACCTGCAGTGGCCCAATGACACCAATTCCAAGGGCCTTCTTCCGTTGGTGACGCTCATGAAGACGAGGAGGAGGTCCAGGTTCCACCCTCATAAGCAACGCTCCAAGTACATGGTGGTGCCACCTTTCGTCGTCGAACTCGGCAACCATTTCGTGTGGGAGTTTGTGGCCGGTAAAGGCACTGTGAACGTGGCACCGGAAGTGGGCTTCTTGCATCATTACAGAGTGTGCGAGTTCGGAGGAGATGACTGCATCAAGACTGTGTCTGTGCAGGATAGGACGGTGTACAAGCACAAGGGAGAGTTAATTAAGAAGGTGAACCAAAGGATCGAAGCCGTACGGCAAATATGTCCAGACCTCAGGCTCTGATTATTCAAGCTGCTCTTCTGTTATTTTCAACGGAAAACCAAACACTAATAAAATCTACTTACAAATAAAATACTTGATAAGAAGGCCATCCATAAATTTTGTAATGAAAAGTTTTGATTTTTATTTTATCCACTTCCCCTCTTCAATTTGCACTCCTATAATGATGATTCCTCGTTTTATTATCAGTAAATCCGTTTTAATAAAAGTATATGGTGGTTCCACACTCAAAGTTGCACTGATATACAACGTCATGAACGAACTGACTAACCAAAAATCATGCAGGATAATCATGACCAATTCTAAAAAATAAAAATAATATTGTGACCGCCCAGAATGGTCATTTATTATGAATAAATAAAAATTAAAGCTTAAAACACATGCACACATATAATTTAAAGTTGTTTCACAGTGAACATATTTGGTAAATTGTATGACATAACAAGGGACAAATTACAGTGACCCCAGCAAAAATATCAGGTTTTTATCATGAATAAAATGATGAATTGTTGAAGCTACAACTCGTATAAATATACTGTAGTATGTGTTTTTGTCAGTTGATTCAAACAGCTGTATAAACAATCCTTGGCATTATTACTATTATAAAATGGGAACTTTTGATAAACACTACCTACTTCCTCTTCGCTTATTAAAATTTTCGTAATTTATTAACTTAATTTTTGGATGGCTTTTATTCCAAACAACGCTTAATTTACATTTCGTTATCATAAATTGATACATATTTGTTTTGTTCACTATACCAAACAAGAGGAGCTAATAAACTATTGAATTTAACTTTGGAGTGAATGGATTATGTTCAATATGACCTAGTATACCAAGTTCATCGAATAAGCGCCGCGGCGATAATTTTAGTTGGGAATGTTGCAGGAAATTGAATTCTATCATGTCATCCAATAATTTAAAAAAGTTTTCAGTTAAAATCGGGTTATAATAAAGCGGTTTTATTTCTAGTTCGAGAAATAGTTATACTTCTATCATTTAATTAAGCGCTGCGGCGGTTATTCGAGGCACACATTAAAAACCAGCTTTAATTCGAAGGCGGCTTCCATTTGATGCATGTAAGTATGGTGTATGGTTTAATGTTTTTTTGGAAAGGAAGAACAGATGTTAAATTTGTGTTGGCAGAAAATTGATTGGCAGCGCGGTTGTCCCAACAAAATTTGGATTATGATGAAAATAAAACATTGAAGATTAGATAAATGTGATGGAAGAGTTTCAAACCCTAAATTGCACAGATAGCTATCCAAGCTTTATTACATAAGTTTTTTTTATAAGTTTTAATTCAGCTATTACATCGTTTGAAATGTTTCAATGAAATGATTTATGTAAATTATCTATATGAACATTGTGGCATATCAAATAAATGTATTTTAAAAAATTGTTGTCGAGTTTTTCTGTTTTAATTTGTCTATTTACAAATAAATGACAAGCATGAAAGCCTATGTTTGAGCAGTTGGGAATAAATATATTACGTAATACAGTGACTAGCTTGTATAGGCGTATTTGTGTGTCAGAGGCTGTTACATGGTGTTACATAGAAAAATTAATGATTGGGACAATAAAATAACAGCATTGTTCATTTTCTTTATTTTGATATTTGGCAAAAATCACTACATATATTGAAGGCTGCTATAGCGGGACTAACTGTATTACAATATTTTGAAAGTGAAATATAGTTAGAGAACAACCTCATTTTTTGCTTGGTCTTGAAACATTGTTATATAACTAGTGATGTAATTCTACTTTTTCCCCTATAAATGGTAAAGAAAATAATACTTTTTTGTCACTGTAGCAACAGTTAATGTGAAAGTCTTGTTTTTGTATAAGATAACATCATCCTCAATGTCTCTACGTACATGAAGATTACAACTATGTTACCATGTAGTTATTTTAGGACGCCCTTTGTAAACTTAAAACAAAATTGATTTGTTGGAAGTAGATTAGATTAAATTTCAGAATTGACATTACTGGTGCTAGACCAATTTATCTATCGCCTGAGTAAGGTGATGCAAGTAGCACACATATGTGTAACTCCTTGAGTGATGGAGTGAAATACAAGTGATTCCAAAAGGCTATTCGCAATAGAATATGGCAAATTCGCGCTCGCACTGAACGCCATAGCCGCCATTTTTGAAGCAAGGTTCTGTTTCTTTCGGTTTCTTTCTGTCCGTACGTTTTTATCGGGTAAAATGAGTAGAAAAACAGCTTCACCTGACACTGGCAAGTCTTATTTGTTGTCGTAATTAAGTTTGAAATACGATGCACTAGGAGCATGCAAAGAGCGAGAATATGAGAGCAATTGGTGCGCCATACTTAAGTGGGTTCATCGTAACGTATGGCGCACCGCGTGATTAAATAAATAAACGAACGGTGGCCAAATTTATCACGTTTTACCATCGTGCACATTTGGAAAGGAGGGAGGAAAAATGGATATTTATCCGTCAGCATGTGCATTTTTTCCAGTGATTTACAGTGTGTACATGTCAGCATCTGACTGGTGAATGTGAATAATGTTATCGCAAGTAAAGGGAATGTAACAAATCCAACAAAAGGGAGCGCCGTTGCCATGTAAATGCATTCATATTTCTCCCTGCCCTTCCGAATGAAATTTATAGCAATATTTTTGTTTTCAGCATCGAGATGCTATTTGCTGAAAAAACTGAACAAGTAAACGTCATTGTGCCTAACATTGACCGTGCAATCTTAAGGGGCTGTTCTTAAATTACGTAAAGGGTGGATGGGGAGGGAGGGGATGAGTATTACGGAATGTTACAGGGGGTGGGTAGGGAAGATTCATTTGTTATGTAACAGATAAATAACAGATGCGTCATTTAAAAATTTATATTGGGCTACATTATTGCTTTTCATGCCTTTTACACAGCATAAATAAAGTGTAATACCCTTCATGGATAAATGAGAAAGGCAGTTAATATACAGGGTGATTCAAAATGATGGACCCACTTTCATAAATCTATATCTCCTGCACTATACATCGTATGTGAGTGGTCGACATTGCAGCTGTGAGAAGAAATCCTAGAGTTTTTAATGCAGCCATAGTCATATTTCCGGAATCGACCACTAGAGGGCTCACACCGCCAAACAACCAGTGCGGTGCGAGTAAGATGGCTTCAGTGCAGCATAAAGTGTTATGCGTGTTATGCGTTCTTCAGAAATGAACTGCTTAAATGTGTGCCTTGTAGCCAGAGGGGGCTGTGGGAATATTTTGTTACCTTGTTTTACACCAGGTGGCACTGAAGTCTGCACATCCCGCGTCTCGTAGCACCTAGTGGAGAAGTTTGTAAACTTTAGTTTTGATATTTAAAGTCGGAACCTCATCCAATAGGGGCCACATTGAACACTTATAAATTGGATCTGTAAACTTCATTATTTGTATTATCGAATGTTTATTTACTTCATATTTGTCACCAGTTTACAATTCGAAATACTTTGTTATGAAATTGGGTCCCTCACAACGCAATGGCTGTTTAGCGGTGAGAGCCCTCTAATGGCAGTTTCCGGAACTGTGTCTAGAATTTCTTCTCACAACTGCAATGTCGACCACTCACATAATAGTTCAGGAGATATCGATTTATGAAAGTGGGTCCATCATTTTGAATCACCCTGTATAGTAAATATGAATATTACATGTTTGTTAGGTTGTGTGTTATGTTATAAAATTGGGAGGTTACAAAGCGGGAGGGAGGGTTACAAAAAGTGGATTTTTTGCGTTACATAATTTAAGAACAGCCCCTAACGTAAAAATATTGGAAACGGTGGAGCATTGCAGGCAAGGGTGCATTCAGGGATTCACATTGGAATTTAAATTACATTGTAGTGCAACATTTCACCGCGATGGCGCCATGGTTTTCTGCATAGCTGATTAGTTCACGCTAGATGGCGCCACTGTAACAAATCCGTTACTACAACGTTACGCAGCGCCGTCGCCGGTGAAACTTGGCAACATTCCCGATCGCCGATTCTCTTCTCATCTGCATCGCTTCAATTATGGCTGACAGGCGTTTACGAACCATTCAAAGGCACGTTTTGTTTTCCCGCCAGCAGGCAAAAAACGAGAACGTGTTCAAATTTTCTGAATGCAGCGGCAAAGAAGATGCTTCTGCGAATCAATCTTCAAATGTGTTGAGGAGTTCTGAAGAGACTGGCACTATTCCGAAACGAAGGTTAGGCTTGGGTGTATATTTTTGTTCATTCGTGTTCACGCACGATTAAAATTAATATTGATGTATGTAATTTTCCATTTCCGCAGTAATTTAATCATTACGTTATATTATATAATTTTTCTAAGTCTAATCTTGAAATATGATCCGCTTGTAATGCAATTTATATTGCACGTGCACTTCAACCTTGCGATTTGAACATTGGTGTTTGCATATGCCGGATAAAAAACGTAAGCGATAAATCCTGTTAAAAGTAAAAATGTCGCGTGTGTATCATTTTGTTGTGTAAACTTTGGCGTGGTGAATACATTTTGTTTTCGTATTTTTAGGCAGGATGCTCTCAAATGGGATGGATGGGGCTACAAAGATGCAGGATTTGTTGTGAAACATCAACCACAAGTTCATGTGGTTTTTAAAGGAGATAGGTAATTTAATAATCGCAAGTATATTTTCCATTCCAAAACATTATTAATTGTATGCTATATTTTTGCATAGTAATCAGGAAATATTGTACTGTTCAGACTTGCCAAATTTGAAATTAATTTGGAATCACAAACAGCCTATATAAAGTTACTTACTGTAAAAATATACAAACTAATGGATTATTTTAATTACTGCTAAAAGAAAATAAGTACATCTATTTACTTACATCCCTATAAAAACCAATTGGGAATTTAAAGCCTATAATGTAAAACTACATTTTCAATTGTGTATAAAGTAACGAAAGCATGATGATTCCTTTCAAAATGGATTTATAAAAGGTATGGGCTGTCCGAGATGCCACTTCTGTATTTCCGAGATTGGGTTTTTACAACACTTGGAGTGCAACTTGGAGAAGAAGTTACATCGAGGGTATGCAGTTTGAAGTAGATAATGAAAATCTCTTTCGGCCATTCTATATTTAAATATTCACACAGGAACACATTAAGCCGGAAGAGATACCGATCCCCATTATAAATGAACCATTTTGTGACGCTCTCCAGCAGCTTAAAATTCCTTCGTCTAAAGATGGACTGGATAGGGTATTTCGTGCCCATGGTAACCACAATATTTGATTGATATTTTTAGTAATATTGATAGATATGCGTGTATATTCACTTATATTCTTGCAATAAATTATGCAGGACAAACTCTACGAGAAATTTTCATTCTCCGAGAAAGCATGTTTGACAGGATACCTGATATTGTCGTTTGGCCAAGTGAGTGAAGAATTGAATTATTGTAGTTATTGCTCAATATGACCTTTGTTGCATTATAAGATAAAATTTACTGCAAAGAAATTGGCTGAACATATAATATTTTCAAACTTGCCATGCATTGCTTTTTAATTTTGAAATAAGTAACTTGTATGTTTAAATTCAATTAATTTCACAGGCTTGTCAATTGTCTACAAAACCTGGAAAACTGGGAATTTATATTTTAGTCAAAAATACAAGCGATTTGTCAAAATTTTGATATAAATATATATGCAATTTGAATGCGTTTTAATTTAAATTAATTTAGAAAAATTGTTGCAATAAAACTGGAAAACTCAGTAAATATTAATCACAGATTGGGATAAATTATGAATATGTATCGTTTGTTTCAATATATTCTAAAATATTTAAATGTGTTCTTATTGTTGCAATAAACCAAAACGGTATTCTTGCAAATGTTTTGAAAAATTTACTAAATTGGGAGAGAATTTCAAGATAGAAAAGCAATGCCAGCGCTGTTTCAATTCAGTTAAAATGTTTGTTTAATATCAATAAAATTGGTTCTCTGTTATGTTTAATTGTTATATACTTTCCTGTAATATATTAGGTTCTCACGAAGACGTCGTGAAGATAGTAGACCTTGCGTGCAAACACAATGTTGTAATCATTCCTGTAGGAGGCAAGTACATACCAAAGCTGGTTTATCTGAAAATGGATTTTAACAAAATGGATACCAAAATTTTGCAGGTGGTACTGGGGTTTCCGGAGCTCTCATGTGTCCTCCAGAAGAGCAGCGGATGATCGTGTCACTAGATACAACTCTAATGGTACCTTCTGAAGCCAATTTGTGATCGTTGAACTTATTGTCTATTGCTAATTTCAATGTCCTTGCGGTGTTTTAGAATAAGATCCTTTGGATCGATAAGGATAACCTTACTGCTCGGATTCAAGCCGGGATCATCGGTCAAGATTTGGAACGGCAGGTTGTTAACAGTTCATTCTTTATTTTATCGGATTTAATATTGGGTATGTACTATATTTGTTGTTTTGTTGTTTTAGCTTGGTGCATTGGGTTTCTGTACTGGTCATGAACCGGACTCGTTGGAATTCAGCTCCTTAGGTGGTTGGGTGGCGACAAGGGCTTCGGGCATGAAGAAAAACGTATATGGAAATATAGAAGATATGGTTGTTCACATTACAGCTGTTACGCCAAGTGGAGTTTTAGAGAAAAACTGCGAGGTAAAAAATGACAGGCTTGTTTTATTTTTGAAAGTGTGTGTAGGAGGAAGATGATAGATAATTCATGGGTGAATTCTTTGTAAATTATAAGGTTCCTCGCGTCTCATGTGGTCCCGATGTTCATCATTTTATTATGGGTTCAGAAGGTGAGTTTGATCCTTGGTTTGATGGTGGATGAAAGTAACTAATGCCAATTTTATGGGTCAAAATGTGACTTTATTGGGTTTCAGTATGGGTTTATGGAAGTGAAATACAGTATATATTTACTTGTTGAGGTCTTAATATAGAAAACGTCACATGGTTATTTTTAACTTTGTTGGATCTCTGATGGTGCAATGTGGAACGGAAGCAATAAATATATTTATTAATGTGTAAAGTCAAAATAGGAGCTACATAGCAATTTTTTAAGCAGGACAGCAACTTTAAGAACTACTTATTGAGACATAAATTTGCTAAAATGAAGGATATTGTTTCCATGCAAGGAAATTTAAATTTTTTAAGTATCTAGTAATATTTGGAAAATAGCAGGACTATTGTATTACTATTATCTGACAGCTGTATTGTATTTATAGGTACTTTGGGTGTGATAACAGAAGTAACAGTCAAAATTCGACCACTTCCTGAATGCCAAAAATACGGCTCACTGCTGTTCCCAAAATTTGAATTGGGTGTGGCATGTCTTCGAGAACTGGCAAAACAGGCAAGTGATGTTGAAGATTTATTGAAATTTCTCAGACTACATGTTTTATTACTGGTTTTAAAAAAATTACTTGTTTATTCCTGTTTTTTTTTTTTTTTTTTAGAAATGCGTTCCTGCTTCCATACGTCTTATGGACAATGAACAATTCAAATTTGGTAGGTGTAACCATTGGTGTAACCTTGATGTAACTGTCACATTGATATAACAAGCAGATACAGAAAACTTATGAAATATACAATTTCAGGGCTTGCACTAAAGACAGAAACTTCTTCGTTTTTCGGCTCTATCGTTGACACGCTCAAGAAATTCTACGTCACTAAGATTAAGGGATTCCATCAGGATAAACTATGTGTGGTGACCTTGCTCTTTGAAGGCTCAAAGGAGGTAACACAGTAAATTTGTAACATTTAATTGTTTAATTTTTGCGTACATGAAATTGATAATTGTATTTCTCAGTATGTTGCCAATCTAGAGAGAAAAGTTTACGATGTTGCCAAAACTTTTGGGTATTGAAATTTCATTATGAACTTGTATGTGATATGTGTTTGTGTTGAAGTTACATATGAATTTTGGGTGATTTTAGGGGTTTGCCAGCGGGAGAGGAAAATGGAAAGCGTGGTTACATGCTTACATTTGTGATTGCTTACATCAGGGTAATGACACTATTTCTAATTCCCATTTGTTATACGTACTGTAATGGCATCTGTATGTTAAATACTTTTTTAGGATCTCGGCCTTCGGAATAATGTTGTAGCCGAGTCGTTTGAGACATCGGTGCCGTGGAGCAGAGTGCTAGATCTTTGCGCCAATACCAAACATAGAATAAAGGAGGAGAGTAAAAAGCGAGGTGTTAAAGTAACATTTGTTACTTGCAGGTATAGTTTATATGAACAAGTTTTAAGAAGAGGATAATAAATAGAAAACATTCATAAAACGTATTTTACACCGCGATTCAAAAATCTCCACTTTTTATATTTCTCATAAGTCTGCTTAAAATAAGCTTATTTTGGAATTTGGTACGAGTATTGAGAACAATCTTGCCTACATTTTGGCTATTGCAGTTTGTGTTAGAAATGTCCATCATCAGATGCAAGAAATGCCAAAATGTAGGTAAAACTGTTCTTGACACTCGTACCAAATTTAATAACAATCTTATGCTGATTTATTAAAAGTACATCTAAAAATGAGATGGATTTGTTTTAATCACTGTGTATTTACTGTTGAATGTGGTGATTTTTAATGTAGTAAACTATTGAAATTTCTTTTGAATAGAGTGACGCAGACGTACGATTCAGGTGCTTGCGTTTACTTTTATTACGCATTCAACGCTGAAGGTTTAAGGCATCCAGTTGAAGTCTACGAAGACATTGAAGTAATTTCTTTTGTCTTTTATTGTTTCCAAATTGCATATTTATATATTTGGTGACAAATTAAATAGGCAATTGCGAGAGATGAGATCATCGCCAATGGAGGAAGTATATCTCATCATCACGGAGGTAAATGATAAACACATTTGGCTGCAAAAACATCACAGTTTGTTGTTGCATTATTCACTGTTTTTATTTGCAGTGGGAAAAATCCGCAAACAATGGCTTCAGTCGTCCATCTCCTCAACCGGGCTAGGGATGTTGAGGGCAATAAAGCAGTCTGTGGATCCAATGAACATTTTCTCCAATGGAAACTTGATGTTGTAGGTGAGATAGACGTAAGATGTGGGAGAGGACTTCCTCGAGTTTCGCAATCATTTCCTCTTTTAAACCGGGCTTTTTGTACTTGCGAGACACCGCTGGCCATTTTGATACAAATGCATGCTTTTCGACAAAGTCGCACTTATCATTTGCTTTTACTTTGCACTTGATTGCACTTGCATTCCGAACAAACAGTCACGTATTTGCTATAATGATCGCATGAGTGACTGTCTTTTTTTATATTTATGCTAGTGCAGTACAACCTCCTAATTTAGAAAATTGGGAACAATTCATGAGTAAGCATTTAAATGACAGTAAATTACGTTTAGATAAATAAATGGATTTTTCCTAGAAATGGTTGAATTATCAATTAAGGTGTCTGAATAAGAGGTTCTGCTGCAGTAGTCTGTGATTGGTTGTAGAAATTCTAGTGACAGTTATATATGTAGAGTAAGTGGAAAAATCGTACAGTGATGTGTTCACAAAACATAATTAGTCGTGTGATTATACCAACAGCAGGCAAATATAGACTTGTGGTTACAATATAACAATTGGTGTGTTTTTATTGCATTTTATTTCCTGGAATATGTTGACACCTTCCAAGTTGATTCATTTTTGCACCAACCAATAGTGTGAACATATGGTACATATATACATGTGATCATCAAACAAACACATTGCAATACAAGATTTTTAAATTGTTTTTTCGATGATTTTTGCCAATTAGTATATTGAAATAATATATTGTAATATGGAGATGGTCAGAATCAGGAAGTATATATAATTGCAATTGCGAACCAGAATTAAAATGCAAATTTGATTTCTTTAAACAGGAAAGTTAAACAGGTTTATTAAATTTGCATCAATATCATATTCAATTGATATTTACTGATCATGCACCTTTAATAAATATTGTATTCCTTTTTTCCATGGAAATAAAACTTGCAGATTAATATTTGTTTCGAAGATTTAGATAGCGATGTTGAGATTATTTTAGAGAAAAGTCAGAGGTCACAGAATCTGATAACCGGAATTTAGAATGAACTCTGATGTTGCGACCTTTGATTGGCTAGCAGAATAATATGACGTCATATAGAAGCCTGACAAACAATATTGCGCAGAAAAGTAATTGGTGGATGTTTATTTGTGGGCGTTGGTTAGAAGATAGTTCTTTTGCGTTGTATGATAAATTTATGATAACACACCAGCACTGGTTGGTGCAGGTGTGTACTTCGCGACTGCTGATTGGTTTACGTATTGATGTGACGTCACAAATTAGAACATGGAATATTACACCTGCTCGTGAATTAAATATCCGTAAAATAAACACGTTCGCGAGCGAAACTGCACTTGTGAGGCAACTGACATTAGTTGGTTACAATTTTCCGCTGAAATTTTGCTCGAAAAGAGCGTTGGAAAATTTGTAGACGGAAAATTTCAGGTTTTTTTACGCCACGGATCCGATCCGCGTAGACCGCTTCACTACTCATCTCATTTCCGAGTGGTGGTGAACGTCCGCGCATTCGGTTTGGTCTCTTGCCGAGAGGGCCCGTCTGTGGGGGCGGTTGACGGGCATTTTATCCGTAAATTACGCAAAGAATCGGGCGAGTGGACATCGTGAAAAGCGGAGCTTGGCGTTCCAATCGGTCGCTTTTTATCGTCGCGTAGGATTTTTGGTGGCCGAGTTGCGCTGAGGCCTAAAAACCGCTGCAAACATGGAGGCGACTGCCAAACATGACTTCAACGCCACCGCCGACGATGAACTCAGTTTTCGCAAGAATCAGATACTAAAGGTAACCGATTTCCTTGCCATTATTAGCACCGATGTTGCAAAAAATAACCAACGGCACTACCTTTTAATTCCGCGTAATCTGCAACCGGATCACCGCCTCTTTTTTTTGGCCGCTGCGCTCGCGGAACGATATCGAATGTCGAACGTCCCCGTTTTGAAAAATCTGGGCAAATCGAACATGAAACCGGTTAAAAATTGCTGGAAACCGCGTGGCAAACGTGAATTGGGATGCGGTACAAACACTGGTTGAGTTTTAAAAGGCATTTTTGGCCGGTTTAAACGAGTATTTATCGTGTTTTGAAATCGTGAAATAGGAGGTCATATGCGCGTGATCATTTCTGAAAGTTCATTTTGGGGCAAGTATTATTTTGCTCGGTAATTCGAGACGCTGTGACGTTTCAAACGCATTAAACTACCAATCATATTTATTATCTCAGTTGATTACTCTCCGATTGCTCATTACACAATTCTTCGCAAACCATTAGTATATTATTATTCTTTGCATTTAGGCTTAGTTCTTAATGGCGACGTCTGTAAACGACAAGTTCATAAAATACTACTTTTATCTTGGTTTTATACTTGGTATGTATAATATTATATGTATGTTTATAAAATGGGGCTCATAAAATGCATCTATTCAGTATTATCGTGTGGATATTGCTTGAGACATTATAACCTGTTGTCAAGTTTAGAAATAATGATTTGAAAAATTGATATATGTAAAATCAAGATATTTTCTTATCTTGATTTTACCAAGTTTTACAAGGAGAAACATTCTGACATTTTTGGTGACATTTATGAGCAGCCTGTAGACCTACTTGAAAATTATGAGACATTATGGGAGAGTGCAGATGGTGGAAATGAGTTTAAAACATCCCTCATCAACCCTGGTCAAGACCATAATGCTTATTTTGGTCCGAAACATAAAGACACGGACTTCCCACACCGTTTCTTAAATTTAGAAATGTGGGAGTTTCCTCTGGTTTTTCTTCTGTCTGCCAAGCAACTCGCTTACAACGAACCAATCTCAGCAGGGGATATTTATTTTGGTTCACTGTAACCCAAGCTGTATACCAAGGAATAGTTGCAACATATCAAGCAGCAGTCAAGATATCTGAGGAAAAAGTAGAAAAATGAGGAATTTGGGAAGCTGAGAATTTGACAAAAGTTCATCAAAACCTGGGAAACTAAGGGAAAGTTGCATTTATAATTTATGTAATGAATTAATCAGCTGCATTTTGATTGTCGTTTCAGATTTTAAATATGGAAGATGATATGAACTGGTACAGAGCTGAACTAGATGCAAGGGAAGGACTTATACCATGCAACTACATTGAAATGAAGCGTCATGAGTGAGTTTCTTTGATAAAGTATCAAAATCTGTGACAATCTTCGCAATCGGCCAACATTTACGTTTGATTTGTGACTGGAGGATGCATGACTAGCATCTTATTGAAGGAAGTTGGTTGGTAATGTATAATATAACGGATGTGGCGAGATTGAGTTCTTGTAAAAAAAACTCTTTATCCAAGAATTTACATTCACACTGTTATTTCTACAAATGTTATATTACTCGTGTATTTTGTAATTTGTCTTTTCAGTTGGTATTACGGAAGAATTACAAGGGCAGATGCAGAAAAGATGCTGCAGAATAAAGAGGAAGGGGCGTTCATAGTCAGGGTCAGCGAAAGTTCCCCGGGAGATTTTTCCCTATCTGTTAAGTGAGTATCGCAACAGATATCCGCTAACTTTTCGAGAACTTCTCGTGTCGGAAACCCCGAAAATCTGTCCAAAACACTACATAATTGAACATAATGGTTTTAAAAGCATTTTCAGGGTACCCAGCGATCAGGGAGTATAGTTTCCTTTAAAAAATAAGGGAAATATCAGGGAATTTTTGATTTTTGCCCCTAAAAGTGGTCATTCTTTCAAGTTAGCTATTAGTTGGTGGGGTAATTTAGTGATGTGCTAAACAGTACGAGAGGAAATTTGTGAAAATATCGTTTTTCTAGTCATAAGCTACTTGTTGTCCAAGTTTGCAGCATTCTAATCTGTGAAGTACCTTATTTTGTTGGCAATAATGTATTCCTACGCTGTACTAAAAGAGCTCTTGACAAAAGTTAAACTCATTTTTAAGTAGTATAATGAATGTAATACTGTTGGAAAAACAAGTAAATATGCAATGAAATATATTTTTATTCTAAATATGGCAATTGTTATGAGTTACAAATAATCATGGAATTTTCAGAAAAAAATAAGGGAATTTGGTTTAGAATTATCGCTGGGTACCGTGAGAAAGGTGAAGTTGAATGTTGGCGTTGTTTGCGAAGGTGCCGAGATGGTGTGCAGCATTTCAAGGTGCTGCGCGATGCGCAAGGCAAGTTCTTCCTGTGGGTGGTGAAGTTCAATTCGCTCAATGAGCTGGTGGAGTACCACAGGTCAGCATCGGTCAGTCGATCGCAGGATATCAAATTAAAAGACATGGTGCCCGAGGAGGTATTTGTGAGTTGTACTATTCTATATATTCCTAGCGTGATGTGTGCGAGTGTCTGTGCGAAGATCTCATTCAATGTCATCTACTTTAATCTCTAGTTTCGCGTGCAAGCACTGTACGACTTCAATCCTCAGGAACCCGGAGAACTGGAGTTCAGGAGGGGAGATATCATCACCGTCACAGATCGTTCGGACCAGCACTGGTGGGCCGGTGAGATCGGACCTCAGAAAGGGCTCTTTCCCGCAACCTACGTCACCCCTTACCACACATAAGATTCAGCTGAGTGCTTTCCACTTCCTCTCTTCACCTGCCAATCGACCGATCTCTGCGCGACAAGTCACTTGAGCCGCGAGCGTGTCCTGCAATCCCTCAATCTTCTATTTTGTGTGGCTTGTTTTCTGTTCCATTTTCCTCCTCTCTCTTCATCTCTTTCTACCCTTTTCTCTCCTCCTCCCTATTCTTTCTTCCTTTTTTTATACATACGGCATGTACTTGACCATATTGTGGACCGCATTTGGATGTTGCGGAGGACTTCGTGAGGCCACGGGGTGCGCCGCAAAACTAGAGTTTTAACTTTCCTACGAGGAAATGTGGAGTTTGTACCTCGGTTTGTACAGGCTTGAATTTCAGTGATGTCATATATCAATATATATATATGCAATGTGCTTGATTGAAAGCAATGCTGGATCATGCAATACTGGATTTATTGCGGTTAAAGATGAACTGAAGTTTTGTAAGATACGGACGTTGAACCTAAACGATGAAAAATATGAAGAAAGCAAGTGTGGCAAGAAAATCTGTGGGAATTGGTAAAAACGTTATTTACGTTTTTACAAATTTCTACATATTTAGTTGCAACACTGTTGTCTTAATGGTTTTTCTTCATTTAGGTTAAGTTTCAGGGTATTTTACATTAGATTGCAGTGTCAGTTCACCTTTATATAATCAAAAACACAAGTTGATTGGTTGTTCCGACTGTTTGCGGACTTACTAATCACCTGTGTGTTGGGAAGAAGAAATCCATCAGATGTACGGTGCTGCTTTCTGGAAAATGCTGTTGCAAACCGGCTTGTACATTGCTCACTGAAATATTGATCTTGCCCATTTTTGGAACACTTAATAATGCTCAGTAATTACTCCTAATGGCCATGCGTGACATTTGCAATGCGATTTTATCCTCGAAGATGGGTATTAAGAGAAAAACAAGCGAGGAATGTGGATTGTTTGGCCAGTCTTGCCACATGTGGTACATTGGACCAGTTGAAAACATTTGTATTAGATGTCTTTTACTAGGATGGAATTGATTGGTGCATGAGGAAAAAAGGAAATTGAAACGTGAATTTATCATGATGAATCCGCTTTTTCCGCGGCTTTTTCCTCGCATCTCATGAAATTTTGGTTGCTTTCTACTTTGGCGTGTTGACTGGACCAGCTTTGTAGTTTGCCATAAATCCAAGCCTACGTAAATAGCTAGAGTTGCTCTTGGTTTGGATATTAGATTTGCCAAATATACACTTTTAGAGCACCCTTGCGTGTACGTGTGATATCGAACCAACCTTGCAACTCTTAGATGTGAATTTTGGACATTTGTAATGTACCCTCAAGTGATGATATGTGTCTCACTGTACCCATTTTTGGGATTCTTCTTCACAAACTCTTCATCGAGCTTGCTTTCTTTCACCGTTTTAAACCCAAATCTTAAAAGTCAGTTGCACTACTAGATGCCGATCGCCGAACCCAAGATACGTGTCTTAGATTCAGGTGATTGTCACGAACGAACACGAAAGGAACTCGACATCTACCACCTTACCACACTTTCAATGTGTAACTTTTACCAGTAGTTATAGACACTTGGCTCAAAATTGTTGCGTTTTACCTTCGCGACGAATTGGGAGTTTGGCAAAGCGTGCAAGTTTCGATTTTTCTTCTGGTAAAATTTGTAAATGTACTAACGGTATGTACATATAAAAGAAAATGTGAAGGTAGTTTACCTGAACTGCCTTCAGCAGTGTTGTCAGTAAGGGAGGATTAGTGAAATCTTTACGAGAGATTACCGTGGAGCACTGACACAAGGGCACGATGATATCAATGATATGCTGATTTGAAGTCTGTATATAGGACAGTAGAAGGATTTTGTAATGGAGATATTTTTGTAATGAACAGCCGGTTAGTAGCAGGCTATACAAATTTACCTGCGTCATGTTGAGGTTGCGACTGACAACACTGCACAGAAGGCCAAGCGATTGTCGTTTTCAGTCCGTATACTGTATGTAACCGTAAAGTGTTCCCATACCTATTCCTCAACCATGTGCCCTTTTAGCCAGACCGAAAAATGTCACGCTGTGCCGTGATAACGATACTTGTGTTTAAGTGTACCTATACTTTGTTGTCCCAATGCTATATATGCTAATAAAGTACAGTAAGCGCGTGAATCGTTTTTAGAGATGAGTTTCAGTCCGTTGATTAAGTGTTATACCGATAGACAGTGGACTCGGCTTTAATATTTATGGGAATCGCTTTTGCCAAGTCCCATCCGCATATAAAAACATACATGCGTGTTTTAACCCATGACAAATGTCTACATTATACGATTATACACTATGCACTGCACACTTAAAACACTTGAAAATTGTCCACTGTGCATACAATCATGTATACTACATGATTGCGGTTTGTCATAAAATTGATTGTTCTGTATTTTCTTTTGAATAGGATGAAGAAATGATGTATTCCAATGAACTGGCCTTGCACGAAGTTACGTAATAAGGTGTGGGTGGATGCTGTAATGTGAGTATATGGATAAAATCAAGGTAGTTAGATATTAGTAGGGATCTAGGTATGGCGTGGATTGGAGGGAATAGGAGTAACTAACACAATCAAGCATTTATTGGGTTTCAGTGATATTATCAGCACATTAAAACGTAAGTTTCCATAATTCAAGGTTTGAAAATTATATGTCAAAGATTAAAAACTTCGTGGTGTAATATTGGAATTGGCATCACTGATAATGAATGCTATAAAACAAATTCCCTAATGTTAACATTGACAAATTCTTTTTGAATACAGCCTTTATTCAATGTTATCATTGTTAATTTCACTTGCTTGCATTTTTCAAAGCGCAATCCTATGCTTAATAAGGATATGGACAAGCTGTTGTCGCAAAATACGCCATATTCCCTCCAGTTTTCTGGATTTGCTGTCACGGTTTCCGAGATAATCGAGTTTTTGCGTGAAAAACTTCCCCAAATTTCAAATGCGTTTTTCTCAGCAACCGTACGTGCTAGAACGTTGAAATATAGCCAGAAAGTATTGTATTT
>JAQFZQ010000949.1:0-24196 GCA_034696005.1 Glomeris marginata
AAACTTGGATTTTCTAAATAACTTTGTAAACTTGGATTTTCTAAATAACTTTGTAAACTTGGATTTTCTAAATAACTGTGTAAACTTGGATTTTCTAAATAACTTTGTAAACTTGTTTTTTCTAACAAATTTTGTAAATAAAAATACCTATAACTAATTTCATTTAACATGCTTATGAACTGTAACTGTAATTTGTTTTAATTGTTTGTCAACGATCTAATTGTTTTCTGTGTATTGTATAATTTAAATAAAAATAATTTCACTGTTTTTGGAACATCCTTGCAGATGTTTCTTTCCACGCCTGGTTTGCTGTCACATTTCTTCTTTTCCAGCAATTTTCTGATTAATTTTGTGTTTTGACATGATTAGTGGATGTGCAGAAGAGCAAAAGCGAAAAAAGCATCTTAGTAGTGTTTCACCACTGTGTTATACTAATACTATTATAACAACGTTGCACGATTAATCTATGAACTCTGTCGACTTATTAATCGATTCGTATTTTTTTGTTTCACTTTTGTGTCGACAAGGTATGTTACTTTGGAAAGTAATTACATGGCCACACACACATTCTTGCTCTCCTGAGAATTCCTGTTCACCATTCATTTTGAGCATCTTGGAAAAAGTGAAGATTTTCTCTGCTCATTTGCTCACTTTGACAATATATAAAGCAAATGTCAGTAAATTCCCATTATGCTACATTTGAAAATGTAGTGCATTTCACTTTTCATTTTATTTTGAATGCTCTATATTTTAATATCATTTTATTATGGAAGATGTTGGTTTTTCTTAAAAGCATGACTAGACCTATTACCAAGTAAAAATCACAACTTCCTTCCGAGAAGAAAACTTTCCCCTACTTACTGTCAGCACATTGATTCGATGAAGTGCACTGAAATTGTGTTTTGCAGCTTTGTGTATCGATAAAACCGGGTAATGTGAATTTTATAGCAGACATTTCCTGCATGTTGACACCATATACTCATGTGTCCTTTAGTAGGATGGAAAAGTTCTGCTGAATTGTGTTAATATAATTGCATTTTTAAACAAAAATCCTTCAAATAAGTTATCATTCCTGTGTATACAACTGGTCATAATAGTAGTACTGGGCAATTTATGCATAATTTGATAAATTGACAAACATTTGATACATAAATGTAACAAGCCGTATGAAAAAACTAAGTTTTTTTGGGTACTAAGTTTAATACACAAGTATAAACTTATTAAAACACCTCATTTCGCCTCAATTCGTGCCATTTCAAAAAATTACCAGCTGGGGTCGAACCAGGGACCTCAAACAAACAAACAAACACACAAACATCATGCATGACGAAAACTGTACCTATTATTTATCAAAGTGTCTACTGTCATGTAAATTCCTGGAAATCCTGGAAAAGTCATTGATTTTCTAGAAGTGTATGGAAAAATGTAATCAGCCATTACACCAGTCAGAGTACTTTGAAAACAAAGTGACTGGTGTAATGGCGGCTAAAGAACAAAACAGTTCATGGAAACAAAAATGCTCAGAGTTTTATAACTTCTATTCCTGGGGAACAAATTCTATTCACAAGTTTCTCGGCAAGGTTCCTGGAGAAATCCGTGTGGTGGCGCTGATATCAATGCGTCCCTAGAGAGGCTGTTGACACGTCATCTGATGACGTCGTGTGCTGACCATTTTCGTTCCGGAATGGGAATCTCACGGTTGCGTCCACTCCCCCCTTATAGCTCATTGGCTATTGGCATCAACAGCCTCAACATGTCGGGCGACAAACGCGCTCGCCACCTATCGGCGGTTAGGCGAAACGCGTTCCGAGAAACTTGTGAATAGTAATTAAAATAGGAACATTTGAAAGTTGTAAAATAGTTTTTTAGAACGAAATTTTGTTTTATTTTTTGAAACAGAGAGTCTGATGACGACATTGAGGATGGCAGAAACGAACACAGTGAATCTATTCACAACTTTGTACTCCAAGATGGCCCCTGCTGCCTCGTCTTCAGTTACTCGTCTTTTTACCAGATTGTCTGCATTCATCCAAGGCAAAGATGTGGACGTGGAAGAAGGAGTTGCCAACTTCTTCGACTCCCTCTTCCCTCTGGTCTACCATCACAGTCTAAACCCTAAACTGACTGAGTTCAGCGACGACTACAAGGATTGTCTAAGGGTGATCCGTGTGGAACTGCACCCGTTTGGTGACGGACCACGCCGTGTGGGGGCGCAACTATCCAGGGTTCTACACTCGGCAAGGGCCCTTCTGGACGCTCTTCGACTCGGCGTGGAGGTGCTCAACTCTACGGAACATGCTGATGTGGCCACGGAGTGTTCCAGTGCACTGGTCAGGCTGCTCTACTGTCCACTATGTGACCCGAATGCTGTGTCTTCTCCCTCATTGGCGAATGCCATCAAAGACACGAGGGCGTGCAATGGCTTCTGTATGAACGTTCTAAGAGGGTGTCTGGCCAATGTGGCAGACCTGGATGACCCATGGAACGAATATGTGAAAGCTCTGGAGAGTCTGGCTGCAAGTGCAGGCGCCAAAGGAGCACTCACAGTGGACGATGTGACAGCAACATTGCCCACTCGTATTTCAGAGGCCATCATGCACGCCATGGTCAATGGACCAGAGCTTACCAAAAATGTAAGTTACTTTTTGAAACGGTTCACAAGCGATTTTCTTACATTCTGTTCTTTGGTGCAGAGGGTATACTTCTTATTTCAGGAACATTTATCTTGCAAAAAACTGGGTTGATTTTTGAAATCTTTGGTGTAATATGTTCCCAGTGACGTACTTTAGGTCCATATGGATTTGGTTTCTTAAAATGAATTGAGAAATAGGAGGGAAAGTGTAATATTTCAATTTTTATACAAGATATTTGCTGATAAACAAAATCCATATGATCATGTTTTAATGTAGCATTGTGAATATCTTCCAAGTTATATAATATATTCATTCACTTATTAGTTTGCAAGATAAATAACTGTTCCTTATGCTGTTTTTGGAGTCCAACATTTTTTAAATTGCAAAACATGGAAACATCTTAGTATTTTTCCATATTTTTGAACTTTGAATAAAGTTCTATCTGTTGAGAAATTCACACTTTTCTCAGGATTCAAGAAATAATACTAGTTCACTTTGTCCACTATTAAATTGAATAAGCAGAAACTAAATGAGTTAAAGCATATAACATACAGTTTAATATGTAATTTAATTGGAATATAATTTTCATAATTTATATGCACTGGAATGCATAAAAATGTTATTCGGGTCAATTGAAGGGAAACGCCCATTTTTAATACATAATACCCCTATAGAGATGAGTCAGCAAGAGATAACAGCTTCAATTTACTGTATATTGACCTCAATTTTGTCCCCCTAGTTTAGCATGTAATTTTGTAACAAGTTGAATGGGTAATACATAACTTCTTATGTTTTCCTAATTTCCATAGATTTGTTCTAACACTTGTATTCAGGATACATTACTAAACAGTTTCTTCCATCTTGGAGCTGTATATACTGTGAATTAGCTTGTATAACAAGTGTTGGTACATTGGGATGCATGGATTTCATAGGACTACATGTTTAATATGTGGAAAATTGAAGTTATTAGGTGATGAGGGGGAGTTGAGAAAGTTGCTTGCCACTCAGGAATGTCCTGCCTTAGGGCTGAACATGGGAAAATATGTGGGTTTGGTTGCTTGCAACTCTGTCTGTGTCTGTGTGTCTGTCGGTGGCTGAACCACAAAACTCCAACTTTGTTTTTGTTTTTTCGTGAGCACTGACTCTTATAGCGAAATGATGCGATAAATTATCTGTTCACAGAGCGTCTAGGTAGATAGACTACTAGTAGACTACTAATATGTAGTAAGTTAAGTAATTTATTGCGTGGGATGCATTTGGAAACAAGTGGGAGGCTGCAAATCCATCCTCTCTCCCTTTCAAATGTCCTCTATCAAAATCACCTTTGAAACATAGGAATTCTGTTATAGATTCAATTAGAGTCACCTTAAAAATTGCATGATTACAGAAAGTAATACAATGAACCTCGCTTATAATCAACTCGTTTATGGGAAGCATTGGCTATTGTCAACAAATTCCAATGTCCCACCATCCATCTGAATAGGATTTTTAATACAAATTACCTCGTTTTCAGTAAACTCGGATAAAGGAAACTTCTGTTACTAGCAACTGATCCCCCCTAAAACCGGTTTCTGGATACCTGATATTGTCAACTGAAGGATCAATTTACTGATTTCTTAAAGTTCAACTTATTATTGTTACCTCTTATATAAAAAACTTTGTCATAAAAAAATCAAAAAAGTTTTGTATAAGAGGGTTCTTCTACAACAAACCTCAGGAAACCAAAAACCTCCAGTCCCTTCAAGTTGACTGTAAGCGAGGCTCGCTGTACCATAAATAAAACAATTTAATTAACAAAATCATTGTGGAAATTGTAACAAAAAAGCTATTATTTATAGGTCTTAAAAGTTTCAACTCTGACGTCATGAAGGCATCAAAACGTCCAAATTTTTGGGCTAATAACTTTTTTTTTTTTTACTAATTTCAATATAGATTTTGTTTTAACACTTATTTTATTGTTTTATTAATGGTTTTACTTCGTGTAGGTAGGTGAAGTTTCAGAGTATATCTTGCAAAACATTGTCAGTTCACCTTTAAATTGGATTGAAACAATTTAATTAAAATATAAAACAATTTATATTCGGTAAGGGTATCATACTATACTAACTAAGCTTCTTGATACTAAGCAATGAGAAAATTAATTATAACTAGAGATGGAGCAGTAAAAAAAGCAAGATGGCCGACTGTGTTAAATAGTTGCCAGTTGAATAGGAGTTTTTCTGTAGTGTTTTGTACGAAAATTTCCCACACCCACGCCTTTTTGTGTTGGGAGGTGATTTGAGGGTTGAGGGGTTATTAAGGTGAGAGTGAGAGTTGACCTCTGGGCTTGGTGCAAAACCTGCAAAACCATCGTCACTCAAGGTGAGATTTCAGTTAGGCCTACCTACCTGTATGTACTACAGTACTGTTATAGGTAAAAAGTTTTTTTGTGGGCCACCCACGCCAAAAATGTGGTGAACTGCGAATACCAAACCACCCACGGAATCACCCTAGATTGCAGCTCACCTGAAATCTACCCTCCCAAGAAGGATTCCCCTCAATTTTTTTTTCTCTCTCTCCATTGTGGCATATATTTTTTTTATTCACTGCTGTTGTTGTTCTCAAGACCTAGAAAATGCCTGTTGCGGTTCGTTGCATAACTGGTTATGGCAACTTGAGGGGTCAACTTCTCGATTGAGATGCCACCCGTGGGTAATTGTATCTTTAATGGACCTGAAACGCAGTTTTTCCAACAAATTCGTCACTTTTTTCATTCTTGCAAGTAAATGTTAAGTTATCAAGTGAAGATAACACTATATAGACACCGTCTTTAAATTGGGTAAGACTTCTTTTTGTATATTTGTCTTACAAACTTTAGAATGGACCATAAAGTGATTTTTTATATGTAATATCAAGGTTGTATTTTATAAAATTGGAAATGCTATTTAGTTCTTCTACCAGTCGTTGGTGGAGCTCATTACCCTGAAATATATAAATAATTCTGTTATAAAAGGGACATTAAAGTTTATGTTATGGAACTGTAACTTTTCATGCGAATATAATTAAAATCTATTAATAATCAATAGTTCACTAGTAATTCTATAATAGTCAAAGGGGAATTTCATAATGAACCTGTAAAAAAATATTAATAATTTTGTATACTGTATATTAAATTAAAGTATTACTTAGTAAATATTTCTAATACTATGTGGAAAAATTGGGTAGAATTAAATAAAATGTATGTATGGAAAGGACAGTGAATTGTATTTGTTTTAAAACATAATTTAATTTTGAGATATTTAATTAAATATTAAAATATTGAATTTTAAAGGTGAACTGACACGGTTTTGTAAGGTCCCATGCCATTAAAACTGTAGATTTTGAACGTTAAATTAAAACTATGAGTTCGATTAAAATAATTGTTTGAAAATTTTTGAAGGAGTTATTTAAATTCAAAGAGGGAAAATTTAACCACACGCCAAATGGCTAACCGGCGACTGCGGGTTGGGCTAGGTGGCTTCAGCCAATGAGGCCAAGTTGATCATTACGTCATTGTTGTTTCCGCCAATGACAGCATACTATATGTATTATGATTGACGTTCAGGTGGCCGATTTTATTAAACTTCAAATATTTTTACAAAAATAACGAATCGACGAAAAAATGTCAAAAAATCAGGTGATGTGCTGATAAATGGTGTGATCGCATAGAAATATTTTCCAACTATTTGGTATTAAAAATTTTACCCTGTCAGTTCACCTTTAAAGGATTTTAATGATTGGCATTTTATTAAAAATGGAGAAATTGTGTTCATTTTTTATATTTAAGCTGTTTCTTCAGTATTATATTGTCATTAATTATTAACTTGATTAAAATACAGGTAAGAAAGTAATGCAGAACTTTTTTACATTGGCTCTGATTAGAATATATTGCATCTTTACCTGTAATAATTTTAAAAATTGCCCTTTGCTTTACTAAAAAACCTGTGCAAATTCTTTCACTGCTGAAAGACTGTAAGAAATGTGACATCTCATGCAATAAGCTATTATTTTCAAGTACAAGTGGTGTAGGTACAAGGTCTGTAATTTTTTTCCATCATTTGTACAATCCTACTGAGAAGCATATACTAGGCTTATTTTTTTAACAATGAACATTTTTAGGAAAAACTGACGTCTTTTGTGGATGCGATAAGCAATTATTTGTGAGACATCCTGTTCCGTTACGTCCATGAAATACGAGTAGTGACTATCACGTGACTGGTTCCCACGTAATTCCAGTGATAATGATCTGAAATATGTCGGAATGTTGGTGTTTGCCTTTTTTTCCCCACAGATGCATTTCACTAATTGCGCCATTGGTTAATGGTTCTTTCCTGAAGATTGCTGCAACTGTTTTAATTATTGATAAATTTTTAATCATTTCACGTCTGCAACACTGTCACCATCTAAATACATATAATTTATGATGTTTGAATTGAATTATTGCCGGCAAAAATTGGTTAATTGATAACACCACTAATGGCTTTCCATCCATTGCTGTAAATAGATACAGTATACAAGGTATAGGCATATAGCTTTGGGGGATTATATTGAGATTTGAGAGTTTCGGAATTGCTAAGTCCATGTTATTAAATAAGATATCTTGGTCCGAGCAATGTCAGTGTGTGCAAAATTGATATTTTCATCGATTTTTGCCCAAATCGATAATCATTAGCCGTGGCAATGTCCATCCAATGAGCTCATTGGTCCATCTGTGCAACATTATTGCCCACAAGAAATTGCCATGCAATTATTTATTGCAACAGAAATAAATACAGTAAATTCAGTTTTGTAGCATAACTTTGGAGTGTATGGTTTTGAAATTTATGCAATATTTGTTATGTATAATCAATGCAATATTTACACATTTATTATAAAATAATTGAATTATGAGTTAGTACTCTTTATACATTTTTAGTTAATTTATTTAAAATATTGTCTGCATGTTAAATAATTGTTACACACTTTAAAATTGTTCAAAGAAAAGTCTTGGAATTAAAATCAAATTAAAAACTGCATTTAAATTACATTGACCTTGTTAAAAATTGTTTTAAGGTCATGTAATTAAAATTACATGGTACTATTGATATTTATATATAGCAATTTGCATTATCTATATTAATGCAAATTTATAGTACACTTACATAAAGGATTATATTAAGAAATTATATCAAAAATGTGAGTTTATACATTTGTTCTGCATTAGTTATTATATTTTAATAATATCACTTTGTTAGTTTTCAATTAATACATGTGTTGAAAACTCCCTAATTTAATTTTCTAATATTTCTCAATTTTCGTATGGTCTGTTTAGACTATATTGTGATTAAAATACCAATATATTCTATCTATTACAAAGTGTGCAAAATTAGATGGAGTATTTTTTGGCAGCTACAGGTGTTACATTTCTTGTCTAAAATGATAATTAAATTGAAAGCGAGGTTTGGTGGTTTTTTGTGTTTGCAAAACTGGTTTTTGCATCTTGTAAATGGAAGAAACCAGGTGGAAAAATAATGTTTCGAATGCAATTTAGCAAATGTTATGGTCTCTGTTACCGCTCTGCTGAACACGCAAATGAAGCAATTACCTTTTAATATAATTTTCACGAAAAGGATATGCAGCAAAAAATATGTGACTCTGGTGTTCATGCAGTGGCAATAATTCATAAGTGCACCAATTAAATTTGACACCTTGGCGGTCATATAAGCCTTATCCTTCGTGCTACAAGCTCATTTGCCTATCGTTTTCGTGCATAAATTACACGAATAGCTATAGTGAATTGTAATAAAAAATTTGGAGCTATCCGCAAAGTTTCTACGTGCCGCGAAGAACTACGCGTACAGTTCTTCTTGAACCTCCCTGTAATATAATGTTGCACTGTATACCCGCCTATGTTATTGTTCTACAATCTTCTTTCTCTAATTCTGATGTGGGATTTTTGTGATATTACAGGTTAAGAAGAAGTGTGGACATCCTCAGCGGTCAACTCGGGATGTTGCCGTGGATCCTTCTTCCATGCAGAGTTCCAATTTAAGCCTCGTTCCAAGTGAAGTAGTGTCGTCTGCTTCACCTGCAGTTGTACATTCAGACTTGGCAGTTCATTTGCAGTCATTTATTCACGGCTTGAGCCAGTCGAAAGGTTTTTACGCCAACTTGGCTGATACGCTGTGCAACGATGAAACATTGGCTGTTCGGAGTGAGACTGACTGTTGGAATGGCGACGCAATTGGAGAGTGAGTAAACTTTCTTACATTCATTTCTATTTGTGATGTTTTTACCATATCAAAGTATTATATAAATTTTGTACAGTAAAGCAGAGTTATGCCTCTTGTTGGCCCTTCAAGCTTGGTATATATGTTACAGTGATTTTTGCAATAAAGCCGGTTTTCTCCGTTAAATAACAGTTTTTTCGAAAAACATCCGTGAACATAAAAGAACCGCAGCGTATCAAAACGTATTTCAAACTAGTTTTGGTTACTTTACGTTAATTAGTTTTGCCTCGGTAGCCTATAACGCGCTTACTACGGGAGTTACTGCGACATTATATGTTACCGAGAGAAAACTAGTTAACCTAACGTAACTAAAACTAGTTAGAAATACGTTTTGACACGCTGCGGTTCTTTTATGTTCACGGATGTTTTGCGAAAAAACCGTTATTTAACGGGGAAAACCGGTTTTATGGCCAAACTCACTGTAACATATATGTATACATTATTTCCAATGGAACTAAAATAAGGTATGGGAATCTAATATTAGACAACGAGATCGTTGGAAAAGGGGGTGGGACATGACAGCCATGCTAATCTTGAAACAAACAAACAAATAAATAAATATACATTCATTAATTTATATCCAAATGATATTTTTATTTTTATAATTTCTCTTTTATATATAACAATTTTCTATATTTTAAAATTTTGCAACGTGATACGAATCTTTATGAAATACTGCCTAATAATTATAAATGCAGTGATGCACAAAATGATGTGCAAACATTCAGAGTAGACCAATCATGTACTACAGTAGGTATATGGCACAAACATAGTAATATAATAGCTTATACTGCCATTATGTCAAAATGAGAGACACATGCGACTTATTTATATGTGCATGTCTATTTGCTCTTGCTGTGACTTTTGTTACTCTTGCTACTGCTGTTGCATGCATCTATTAAAAGCTTGTTGATGTTGTTGTTGCTTGCTAAAGTCAGGTTTGACATCCGGATTGTTGAACCACACGAAGCTGATAAACGACATTACTACTTTTTCTTTAGCTTGCCAAAAACTAGAAATATTAGATGTTGGTTGAAGGTTAAATATACGTGCAATGACCACCTGAGTGTGTGTTTGTATGTGAGAAAGGACCATTATAATATATGTGGTCTGGTGTTTCATTTTTAATTTGTAATCGTAGAACTTGATAGCTATAAATCCATAGACATACTAAGACAGCTGTGCTAAAAAACTTCTAAAATAATGTTAATTAATCATTACAAAGCAATTTATTTTAAATTATATAAAAAATAGAGTGGTTTGACCAATGATTGACCAAAAATAACATCTAGATTATTTTAATTGGTGTCCAGTACTTTATTTTTTTATTGGACAGGTTTGTTGGATAGGTGACAATGAAATTAAAAATTAGTGAGTTTATAAATTTATTATTCATTATGGGATTTTATAATTAATAAAGTGATAGAAAAGTGTGTGATTTTTAAGACTGGGTCAATGTTGCCAGATGCAACTGTGATATCCAGTTATTTTGATGTTTTTTATTACTTTGGTACATGGAAATCAGAACTTTATTAACCCTATTTTTATTTTTTGTAGTATTTTGTGCATTTTCTAATGTCATATATTGGTTTTTGATATCTTTATTTTAAATTACGAATTATTATGTAAGTAAAGACTCAATTAAAAGATTGAATAGATGAATAGAAAAAAGTGTATTAGCTATCAAAACTGCTGGGTGATGTCATAATTAGTGAAGTCAGGCTTTAGTGGAGTGAAAATGGGTTTTTCAATGACGTCACAACAGTGTGTTTATGAAAAATCTGAAAAAATATACCTATAACATAGAAAAAATGTGTTGCAATCTTGTACGTCAACGTTAAACGTCAAATTAACGTTGAGACGTATGAAATATTGAGGCCTTAGAGTGGAAGTTGGTCGATGCCAACTGCGATCAATAAACTGGTGTTGAGCAAAGAAAATCGTGACGTCACGCGAGAGATTTTTGTGTGAAGAAAGTGGAATGGCACATGCCATCAAAAGAAGGATCATGTCTTCGCCATGCCACGTTTTGTCCAGTTTTCAAAGTACAGCTTCTCTTCTCTTTTCCCAAATCTCCTTTTTTTTTTGCTTCTCTTGTAACACTAAAACCTTTCGTGTCGTTTGACAAAAAAATGGCAACTTTTTGGTCCTGTTACAGAAGGGCTTTCACTTTTCTTCTGTGCGCTAAAGTCGACTTTAAGGGGTCGCTTTTCTCCTAACCCTTCCAGATTCCATTTTTCTTACCTTCTTTTCTTTCTCTTTCTGTCTGCATTGAAGGATGCTCACGTTGTACACCTATAAGTAGTATCTTGTAACATTTTTGAATTGGTTTTCCTTTTGTTTGAACTGGTTTTAACCTACATTTGATATTTTAAAGTGGGGATTTTATTAACATCTGTTTAAAATTCTAATGTATTGTTATGGTGACTTGGAAATTCAAGAAAAAATAAGATGCCATATACTGGAAATACAAGTATTAAAATACTAGTGACTTCAGAAGAAATTAGAATTTATTAATTTATTATTGACACACTTTTTATGGTTATGTTCATGCACAAAATATGTAAATTTATTTAAAATATTAGTATTTTTAGAAAACAAAAAGAAAATGTTACCTAATGCAAAATCCAACTTTGACAAACTTTATTATGTGTTTTTATTTCAAAAAATGATGTATTTCATTATTAATTTAAAGTAATATCAATAAAACTGCATCACTTTTCAAGATTTGTAATTTTTAATCAATTTCTAAGTTTGCATGTTTCTGTTTATTTCTTCTATAATTTATATTCTGGAAGATTTATAAATTATGGGTGTAGCCTACATTTGTCTCTACCTTTCAACATGACTACTAAATAATTTGGTAAATTTTAATAATTTGTAATTTTTGTATGTAGGCCTAATGTTGCTTGAAATTCTGGTATTTTTTTGCTTGTCATGGGAGGTGATGGTTGCTTTCAAATTTGGGAATTACTATATGGTGAACGAGGAATGGTTAAGATGTGCGATTTACGGTTGAATCGGATCCGATTCGATTTATTGGTCGACGAATCGACGAATATGGCGTTTGTGACGTCACAAGTAGGCCATTTTGCAGATGCGGAGCGCTGGAAACAATTTATAATTGCAACAGCATCATTACTATACGTAGTACATGGTGGATTTAATGATATTATTAGGAAGGCGGAAGTGGGCACCACCAATCGCAAACCTCGAGGCCTCATGTGTAATTGCCATGTTGCCATGGTAACAAAACGTCAGGTGCGGCCAAAATCATTCTGAACATTTTTCACAGAGAAAAGTAATTCCCCGCAATTCTTGGCAATCATATCGACTAAATTCCTCAAATTGGCGATTAAAGTGATTCGTGAGCGCCATCTAGTGGTGGAATGTGATCTTCTGAGTTGGGACCGGTTACCAATTGTTTGCACCAAACAATGTTTCATTTTACTTGCATAGAAGTTGAAGATTTTGCTCGATCGCATTGTATAAACACTCACCTAGTTGAGCTTCCATTTTGCACCACCAGATGGCGCTGCATGTACTGCGCATGCGCATTAGGGACGCGCTAATATCTGAATCAGTTGTGTATATTATTCTGTCATATTTTTATATTTTGATTCCAGCAAGTTTATGTAATTTCATTAATTTTAATTTAAAACCTGAATTTCAGATATTCTGTGGAAAATTAAATATGTAAAATATGGATTTTTAAGCTGTAATTAGGTGTACTGCAGTGAAACCTGTCATTGGGTAATTCATAATGTAGAAAGAGAAATGTGAGAAGAGGAAACCTGTCAAATCCAGAATTTGGAGTTTATTCTGAATAATTAATGATACCAATTTACTTTGCATAATGAATATGAATATTAAAATACTACTTTAGAATATTAAAAGCATCCTTTTACAATCTGTGTATAGGTTGAGTAAGGAATAATGTGATTCTAATAAATTTGTAATATTAATTAGCATCACATGTAAAGAAATACCCATTAAATTATAATCAATTTGGTGTTTTGCATAAATTGTTATTCATTTATCATATTAAGTAACACCATATGTTACAGTCATTATTTTACTAATCATTGTCCAACTTTGACAGGTTACACTGCATGATTCATACTTATTAAAGAATTATGGATATATTTCAGTAAAAAGTACAATTGTTACGAGTAGAAACAACAAACTCTGAGTCTGATTTATTATTTAAATTGAAATTTAGCAAAGAGAAGTTTCATTATCCTTTTATGGTTTGGATAAACAAGTTTTCCTAGTAGTCTGATAATAAGTTTCTTGGTTTAATCTCTTTTTATAGCCGGCAACATCCGGCTAGACAAATGTCAATGCTATAATGATGTCAGGCTTTTTAGTTAGCTATTCATATATATGAGCATCATCAACTTTGCTTTGTTTTTCAGTTGTGTGTGTTTTCATTATGGATGACGTTATACTATGAATTTTTAATTTTTCTCCTTACTTTTGAGTCTGTTATCAAGTTGTGCAGTCTTTTCGGTGGCATTTACAACCATAGGTACAAGTTTCATATATACAGCTACTAAGGGGTAAAAACCTCGTAGATAATACACAAATAGCGTATAGAAAACACTATCAGTTGTTAACCGGAACTTGATTGCTTTTTCCGGAAATTGAACCTACAAACGGAATTCTTTCTATTTTTGTTCTCCAGAAAAAGTGAAAAGAAAAAGAAAAACTGCTTATCTTCGGGGTTTTGTTTTCAAAGCTAAATCCGAAATCAATGATATTAATCTAGAAAGATTTGTTTTCTATAACGTTCATGTGTTTAAAGGTGAAAATTCACATTTTGTTAAAACAGGACACTGTGACACCAGCGCGTTGACACCCTCCTTCCATGACGCCCTCTTTAACTACTCGTAACTTTTTGTAACAATTTTTTAAAAAGTTTTGTTTGCGCCAATCGTTTTAATGGCATCAATTCTATAGAATTACATACTTTCCAGGGTATGTTACAAAACCTTGTCAGTTCACCTTTAATTATGTTGACCGGATTTTTTTTTCACCGCCAGTGGTCAACATACACAAGTTTCACTGTACATATAGTTACTAGGAACGAATATAGCCACATGATGTTTGCATGTGTAGGATTTTTCAATGTGTTTTGTGTACAATTTAGCATTTAAAGTGAAAGTTTGCAGTTTTTGGTGTTGGTGGTTGTGGTAGCAGATGTTATCCGGTCGATTTAACTGTCGGTTTTTCAAGGAATTGGCAACACTGCTATCAGAAATTTTCGGCTCTAAACTTCTGGTAACGACTTGTGTGCGATGCGGTGCAGCTTCAATTTGATATACAGATTCTTTTTGGGTAGCTTTTTTTCTTCGAAATGTTATTTGCCAGTTTTGGCGATAAGAATTTCAAAGCACTTACTGTTAGGTAATTATTTATCGATGCGTGCAAAAGACGCATGTTGCCTAATGATAACCGTGTTGCTCCACATCTTCCATCATGTTAGTGAAGCGCGAAAAATTGCTTTTGCCATCAAAATCTAACTTCAACTTCTTAATAGTATCAAGATTTTATCATCATCCATATACCTCAATCGTATTGCCAACATTTACCTCTCAATTGGATTTTTCCCTGGATAATTGGAAGAAGATTAATCCAATAGGGAGAATTAAAAATATGATGAAAAGTTTTACTGTACCTTTTAAATTGAGGAGGAAAAATGTGAAAAAGTTTTGAATGAAATTGATTTTGAAGAACTATTTTAATTTACACAGCAATGTTTAATTATAATGTTATGTATAAAGTTTAAATAATATATTTTACGTTTATTGTATATAACGAATAAGTGCAAATTAAAGGGAATCAAAAAAGTTTTGCTGGTCAATTAATTATGGGAGTTTTTGAGATTTTGGAAGTTTGAAAAGTGTTTCTTAGGCTTTGTACATATAGTAATTAGTTTGAATTGAAGTATTTAATGAAAATAATGATTTTCTTGGAAATTTATTGTTGGTAAAAGGTCATAGAGTCGTATTTACTGGGTGTAGTGTGTGACAATGAGGGGTGAGGACCATATAGTATTTTTTGCTGTTGTTTTCGGTTCAGTGTGAGTTTTGGAACCTGGCCATTAGAAGAAATAAATTCAATGAGTAAGGAGTTCTGCAACACCCTGTTTATTGCGTCGTCGTCGTCGTCTTAAGTTGATTTTTGTCTGCACTTTTTCATGTACTAAAAGCGAGTTACTCCATCATGAGGTGAACGGACCACAAACTTGTGCATACCTCAGTTATTTTCTGCCCAACAAATAAAAAGTGTACGGAATGCAGCAGCTTTCCATCGCAGCGCCATCTAGCGTTCAAATACCGTACCTTACACAGTATACATGCAGTGTGTATGTAATCAATGTAAACGGTTGCAAAATCGATTTTTAATCTGACTGCAGGGCATTTTTCGCCAGCATAAACATTTATCTGTGTAATGTAAACAAATGAAACCACTTGTTTCACTACAAAGTACATTTTGATGAATAATATTGCTGTAAATTGCCTAACCCTACTTTTTTTGTTGCCAATGTGACATATTGCAACGA
Organism: Glomeris marginata; assembly: GCA_034696005.1. Taxonomy (NCBI): domain Eukaryota; kingdom Metazoa; phylum Arthropoda; class Diplopoda; order Glomerida; family Glomeridae; genus Glomeris; species Glomeris marginata. Next base: position 15,489 of record JAQFZQ010000949.1, read on the forward strand.
ATTCAGCTTTAAAGTTACTATTGTAAATAGTTGCGACATACTTCCAAAAAATAAAATAGATGGAAATGTGAATTTAAATATGATACTAGTGTTTCAAATAAATATTTGCACTTGTTTTTAAATATTGCTACTGTTTTTTTAATATCTCCATGCAGTCTTCCATTGAAGATTATTCAGTTACGATTTATAGTTTTTATTTGATATTATTTATGTAGAATGTCTATACTGTAATTGTACTTTCCACAAAGAATATGCAGAACATATTATGCAAAATTCTGCATAATCTAATGGTATTTTTTGTTGCAAAAGGCTATATTTTGCACAAAATGAAACATGTAGCACTTACAATTCTGCACACATGGAACTTTATTCTGAAAGAATTAAAATAGGTAGCATTTATTAACAAAAATAAAATGTACTTATTAGCAAAAATTAAGATTATTATTATTCAAAATAGATATTTTTTGTTAAATTGTGCATAACTTTTTCTCCAATTATTTAGTCGATTTTTCTGTAATGTTATGCACAAAGGTGTCATTATTCTGAGAGAAAAAAATATGCAAAGGCCTTCACAAAGCAAATATAGGCCTATATATACATATGCTTATGGTAGTATTATGGATAATTTATAGCATATTTTTATTCTGGGACACTAATCTGATATCATATGGGATTAAGGGATTATGTCCTCATGTAATTCCATTTTTTCCATGTGTGGGGGCACACTATAACTGCTTCCAAGGAAATGGGGGAAAATCGAGATTATATATAGGAAATGTTTATTTTGTTTTGAGCTGTGCTGACTTTCAGGTTTCAACAAACATGTGGACAAACTTAGGTTTTTGGTGACATGTTTCTCTTTTTGGTCTCTGTTCAATTATAGGCGCAGTATGTATGTGTACATGTAGTTGGAACAGTAAATGAAAACCTGTTCGTCAAAATACAAACAGGCCACAAGCCAAGCAAGGCAGATAGATAAATGTTTTGCTTTTTTAAAATATATTTTTTCTCTCTTCTCTCTGCACTGTTTCAACATTTTTCTGCTTCTGTTTTGCAGGGCGTTGTCGTCGAGCATTTTGCTTTTAAGACTGGCATGCACATTTTTTCTCCAATCTTTCTTTTCTTGTTGCTTTTTCATTTCAAGTTCATCAAACTTTTTTTGTTTTTTTTTTTTTGCCACGTGTATCACCTTAAGAATGATATCGATTCTCTCTGTGCTTTTATTGTTGCAGGTACACAAAGACAATTGCTGGCATAGGAGTGAGTGCGCAGAAATACAACCCTGAGCTCAAAATTCCTGGTCGGGGAGATGCAAAAATCTCACAACTTGTCGACAAGCTCAAGCATATAAGACAGGTACTAAAAATTTAAACAATTCAATAAAAAATATTCGGTTGTTGGCTGGAGCGCCGTTTGATTTAATCAAACTGGTGTAATGGCCGCTGCCTTGATATACATGCATTACAAAGTAGGTTTACAACTTTAAATCATGTAACTGGATGAGACAGACAAATGCTAGTCATGCTAATGAAAAACAGGGTATCCAAGTCAATATTTAAAGGGGAACTGACAAGGTTTTGTAGCATACCCTGAAAAAACTAGCATTTGATTGCCACTAATTTAGGAACATTGTCTGAAAATTTGAAGCCATTTTAAGCATTATTGCCACAGATATCAATTATTTAGTTTCTTATCTGTGGAGTGTACTGAGTAGTATATATTGTGAGATATGTACACTGGAGCGCCATTGATGAGCTCTTCCATAGGCTGAAAATTCAAATTTTGTCAAAACAGGACACTGTGACACCAGCGCGGTGACACCATCCCTCCATGACGCCCTCTTTAACTACTCGTAACTTTTTGTAATTATTTTTTAAAGAAGTTTTGTGTCCGCCAATCATTTTATTGGCATCAATTCTATAGAATTACACACTTTCCAGGGTATGTTACAAAACCTTGTCAGTTCACCTTTAAGTAACATTATGCTAATTTTCACTTATTTCGTAAGTTTGAATTTTACGTATCTCGGGGGAATGTATATTATTTTTTGACCAAGTCACCAAATGAGAGTTGTGCAGTGGCATTCCTGTTGTGAGTGCCACTATATAAAAATGATTTTTTTACTGTCATTACTCGGTTATTTGGCAGCCTACAGTCATGAATAAATTATATGGATTAACTGAAGTACTGGGCTGCATTTTGGCAGCAACTGTACATTCGCATTGGCTTTGAATTTATAGGCAGAAATTAATGAATCTGCTCAACAAAAAAGAGGGGATAAAGAATATTGTTTAGGAAAAAAGATGCCAATATGAAATTACGGGGAAGCTGAATGGACATTTTTATATTATTTAATTATATACATATATTGTTGGTTTTAGTAAGAAATAAATTGGTTTCTGACTGGGGTTTGTTGAAACATACTGGGAAATCAATTTCGTTCTTGTCATGGTGAAAATATCACATTTTTTGTTGAACTTTTTGCAAAGCATCCTTCACTGTAATTTTTTCTTTGGGTAATGGCTATGTGACGAAAATAAGTTTGAAAATGGCATTCTCAAGAAGAACATAACTTCACCATTTTGTGTTCCTTTCTTTAGAAGTTAGAGAAATTTGAGATTATTTCTTTCATGATTGTCCTGATTCAAGACTGTAATTTTTCAACATGTCCATCAGAGATTGGTAATTGGTAATGTCAATGTAATAAGATTAAGTCTATTCCATAATTGGTGTTATATGAGGTCAATCTTATCTTGAAAAGATGCCAATTCAATACCATATATTTAATGACAGTTGTTCATTCATTCTCTGAACCAACATGTTTCAGGTATCAAACTGTCAATATAATATGCCACTGTTCACAATAGCAAAATAATCATCAATTATTGTTAATCAAATAGTAAGTGAAATAATTAGTTTTTGGAGTTTACTTTTGGTTTAAAATACTTTTTTACTAAGTTAGGAAATTCTTAATTCCGAAATAAGTGGTTTTATAAATTAAACATGTATGAAAATTTATTAAATTGAATCCTTGATTGAATACACGGTTCGAGGAATATACAGGAAAATATACATCCCTAAATAACTCGTCCTCATTATTTTTAACTTTTTTTAAATTTACAGCAAAGCTGTGAAGTTGATGTGTTCTAAAATTAGTGGCCTACATTCATAAAACTTGGCATTTATGTGGAAATTTGAAACTGCATGTTATGCTTATTGCCAACTGAAATAATAATTCAATTATGAGGTTCCTTGTAGACTAGTTTTCACCACTGGCAAAATGTCGAAATATTTTTGGTTTTATTACTATTATTAATAGTGTTCTAAATTTGGTAAACGCCTACTCACAAAATTCATCATTTGCATTGCATTTGAAGATGACAGTATTTGACATTAAAATAATTTGTTTGGATCTAGAATGTTTTCAATTACACGTGCTACTTTGATTCCTGGATTTCTAGAAGCGCCATCTTTAGTCGAAATTGTCAACTATAGGGCTATACATGGGAAGAAAAAGAACCTTGAGATCTAATCTTTTCCATTGAGTGTCCTACATTAGTAATTTGCTGTCACAAATAGTTTCTCGCTTAGGAAAGTTTGAGGTTGTAAAGCTGTTTAGTAATTGCCCTGTGTGTATCCCAACCCTTTAGAGCAGTAAACTGTCAAGGACGTTTATAAATTCTGGCCACTAGGTGGCGCCAATATTTGGGAAATAACAGAATACAAAAGGCAGTGTTCACAGCAGCTAGTCTGCACATAAAAATTCCACAAATTGTGCATGTATAAATACATTCTTAAAAGCTTATTGCCTGACAATCTCAAAGTACAAACTACAATGTTCTATATTGTATTGGGCTATAAATAAAGTACTTCTCACTAAAACAATTGAGGTATGTTAATTTTATATGAACTTAACCAAATTTTATACTTATTTTAAAATGGGTGGAACTGTCTGGAGGACGTAATTATTGCACGCTCCCCATTAATGAATTCAGCTTGCGAATGTTTGAAATGGCTACTTGTCTAGTGGTTGGTTCGTGTCCAAGGTTCGTGATAGGAAAACAAAATGTTGTGTAAAGTTGTAAGCATGGAGAGAAGTGAGTGTGAAGGGACGTTGTAAATAGGTTTTGCACAGTGTGTAGGCGAATTAAGTTGCAGCAAAGTAGCCATTTATAAATCAATAGAAAAACAGTAGAAAATGTCTTCTAAAAGGAGGTGTTCAACGGGTTGTAGTGGTAAATACAGGAACGATTGTGGGTTGTTTTGAGGTGTAAAACTGTGTGTGACATTCACTCTGTGTTGGCAGCCATGTTTGTGGCACCTCATTGATGAGGCAATCCCTGTTTCTGCCAATAACTTTCTTCCACGCATATTTTTTAATGTGTCGTTGATGTTGTTGTAAACTGTAAGGAAATGGTTGCATTCCAGCCCTCAGGATAGGTTTTTATTACGGTGGGAGGGTTTGGGAAAGTTCCCACCCAAATGTGGTTTCGTGGGAAACTTGTGGCTATCTTATATAGACAACCAAGATGGCCGCCGTTTTGCCCTCGCTCTTCAAAATCCAGTCTTTTACTTGTACTTTTATAACATCATATGTTAACCCTTTGTCCTTTCTCTCTTTCTCTGATAACCTTTGATGACATCCTATAATAACACAACTTTTTCTAAATTCTAAATTTTCTAAATTTCAGTAAATGTCAGCTATAGCATGTATATCACTTGTATTTCTTACAAGACGACAATGTTAAAATTTTCCAATACAGTCCATTTTCCATTACATACTACCACTAAAATATAATTGTACCAACAGTCAAATTTCCCTACTGTCAACTTGGAATGAGAATCTAAAAGGTATAGCTATATTGAGGACTATGTAAAACATTTCAAACTGTTTCCAACAAAATAATTCAATTTTTAAGTTGTATTCATGTCAGTATATAGAAATGTGTTTATGTACCATGTTGCATAATGTTATGTATGATACTATATGCATTACTAACTATGAATACTATAATAAACCAATTTCAGATTCCTTTAAAATTATAAAATTCTCAGGTGGAGCATTTTTATTGATTGTAATGAACAATATGGGCCTTTCATTTAAGGATTGAAGTAAATATTGTTGGTGTGTTGAATTTATATTAATGGTTTTTATAATAATGCAGTAGTATAGAGAATATTTACATCTTATAGTGTTGACAGTTGAGTATTTATTAGTGATGATGTTTGAAGTTGAAATTTATCAGACCCGTTCTTATGTATTCACTCTTATGTATTTTGTGGCCATGAAAAACATACTAATTTACCCTCTGGCTTCTTTCATCATGTCTAACACTGTAAAACAGTTGCACAATTTATCCTTTTGCAGTTTGATGACGACGTTTAGATCATTGTACCCATGTCTTTTTTCTCCATTTTAATTCTTTTTGCATTTTGCAAGATAGGCTGTTTGAAGGTCGGCGCCATTGCAACTTATCTTTTCAGTGCTGTCTTGTCAATGAATGTATCTTATGTCTGAATCCCTCCCTGTTCGTCTTTAAAAACTCGTGCAAATAAATCCAGGCCACTGGAATTTCGAAATATGTTTGCTCATTCGTCACACCAAATTAAACCTGCGAATTATGAAACTGTTGAAATATTTGTCACATCTATGTATGTACACTATTGGCTGGCTTCTGGTCTGTTGCTTCATGCCAGAAGCCCAGGACACTTAAAATATGGGTGTGGTTTGTTGGTCATCTTCAAATAGTTGCCAAATGCCTGCTAAATTGGGGGCCAATTATCTGCCCACCTTCACGTTTGCTGTGCCATAAGCCAAGATGAAAGCTGGGAACTTATGAACTCAAATACCTTAACCTTAGAATGTTACCAATGTGTGAAATTCCACAAAATAAACTGTTAACATTGTGCACATGCAACTATGAAACCTTTGTTACTTTGTTTTGTACATTATAAACTGAAATATTTTATTAGAATGTAAATGTTTCATCCATGAAATGGTTTTAGATAATGATAGTCTTCTCCGTATTAAAGGTGAACTGACAAGGTTTTGTAACATACCCTGGAAAGTGTGTAATTCTATAGAATTGATGCCAATAAAACGATTGGCACAAACAAAACTTTTTTAAAAAATTGTTACAAAAAGTTACGAGTAGTTAAAGAGGGCGTCATGGAAGGACAGTGTCACCGCGCTGGTGTCACAGTGTCCTGTTTTGGCAAAACTAAATAATTCATATCTGTGGCAATAATGCTTCAAATGGCCTCAAATTTTCAGACAATGTTCATAAATTAGCGGCAATCAATTGCTAATTTTTCCAGGGTATGTTGCAAAACCTTGTCAGTTCAACTTTAATAGATTTGAAGATTGCAATGAGTCTAGTCTAACTCTGGAATTTCACTACTTTGTTGGTTAATGTCACCATAATTGCAGACTTTATGGTATTGATCCACTTACTTTGCAATTTTTGTGTTATTAAATCTAAACCAGGGGATCGATTCTTTAAAAATAGTACATTCAGCTTATAAATATTTTATATTGCATGCCAATGGCAAACTGAATAGCTGTCTGACACGCTAATAGGTACAACCACTACTTAAGTAGCAACAACAATCATTGGCTAAAGTGCCCTTTCACAAACGGTCCAGAATAGCCATTGAATGTTATCAGCATACTCAGTATTTTATTTTGCTGCTTAGCAATCATGGCACAATCTTGAAATTACCCCGTGCCACTTCCGGTTGATAGTATCGATCGTTGGTGTTCAATCCTTGCAAAATCGATCACCAGATCCGTCGGATATGCTGCATTCAGATATGACATGTGTATAAAGGTTTTTGATGTGTGATGATTACATCTGAGGGGCTGTCCATAAATAATGTCAGTTTTGCTTTTTGACTGAGCCGACATTTGATTGGTTCATGCAAGTACCTCCCTGTTATGAGAACTACTGCTGCAGTGAAGCCGTATTTTGTTTAGGTCCATTCAGACACCTTATAATCATGTTTTAATAATAATAATTTGGTGTTATTCTGAATGCATCCATTGTTCATGGGAATATTTTGTCAAAATTTCATATGTACTACATTATAATATAAAGACATTGAAGAATTAATGTCATGGAATTATAATAATTATTTTGTGTTCAAAATGCTGAAGTTGTATTGAGGACATCAGAAGTGGATTAACTCTTCCTCCTCCTCCATATATACAAAAGCTAAATGCACTTTTGTGCACTCGTTGCAAACATGTCTGCCTTAATGGCTGAAAAGATTAAGAGCTTAATAATGTCTGTCATGATATATTAATGATTTGTGTGGTTTTGCAGTTGCTGAATGCCCGGATGCAGCTCTTCCCCGAATCCGATTCTTTCTTGGTGAACGATGGCAGTGGAAGTGGATGGAACATCAACCACATGGGCCAACCTCGCTTCGACGATGATGAGGACTACGATGGTGGTTCTGGTGATGGTGGTTCAGGGCAGTACTCGGATCCATCTGCAAGGGATGGAGTGGGAGGAGGTGAGTACATATGGCGTGGTTACAGTGTTCACCATGATTTTGTTTCATTTTGCAGCAGTTATAGTTTGTTCCTCGGAGTGGAGTGGACTACTAACTAAGCTCATGATGAAGATGGTGGTGGTGTCGTTGGCCCGAGGATGCTTGTTTGAATGCCAATGTCGATAGGCCAAGTGAAGGGCGACAGGGGCCAACGCCTCCACCTCCACAAACTTAAAACACAGAGAACCTCTTTAGGGTTTTAAGATGAGAGAAACTTTTGCTTCTCCATGTGCAATCCCTAGCTCTTACACAACATTCAAAATTTTTTCCCTAGTGTAACTGGGAGGACAGTTGATGTAATGTATTAAAATATGTGGGCAGACTTAAAAGTTTACAAGCAATGGATGGTATTTGCCTGTTGGACATGGAGAAATCCTAGAGGAGAAAAATGTAGAGAATTTATTGGTTATGGTAAATTATTGGTAACCGGTTTGGAAACGAGAATAATGACTTGCTAATTAGCCAGTTGCCAAGTGGGAATAATCTTCTTTTTTAATGTTTGCTTCTTGGAATGTTCTAAATTTGTGTAGTGTTGTGATACATATCTGAGTGTTAGCTGCTTGTTTGTTTTGACATTAGTCAAGTGGTGCTTTAACTTACAGTCAGATAGCTGTCTTACTTACATTGCAAATTATGGAAAAATTTAACCTTACAGAAAGAAGAAATAAGTACCATGGAGAATTTATAGTTAGACTTTTAAGTTATGTTAAGATTGTGAGCAAGAATATTGAACTATAAAGCAGTATGAACCCTTATTTCATTTTTTTATTTATATTTTATATTATTGTGTACTTTTTTATATAAGATTAGATGAAAACCTGCATTTATTTCTGTTTAGTTTAAACATAAGTTTTACCTTGGTTTTGCTAAGAGTGTCTTACTGAGAACAGGTTTCAAACTAAATGAAGGAAACATGCTTTATTTATAGTTTAGCATAGTACTTTGTCAGCAAGTACTTTGCAGCACCATGGCTGACCTTTAAAAACAATGTGCAACCTTTTACAAGGCATTTTGTGAGTCATTGCTGTCGTGTAGCATAATGTCACCATGATACATTTGCAAACAATAGATTTTTAAGTAGGGGAGACCGGGGTTAGTTGGCTCAGGGGCACGTTGGTCTTTTCACTTTTAAAAATCGATAACAGGGGGCA